>VTON01000057.1:600000-877443 GCA_009617725.1 Hydropsyche tenuis | reverse complement strand
ATTCGCCGATTCCGTGTTAATTCGACGATTCGCGGAAAGTGATTCGATGATTTTTTTATACGTTCATGGAAAGTGATGTTGGTATCACGATTATAAAATAGTTAGAGTAATCGGTTGTGCAATTTTAAAATGAAGTTTACATTCTTGGATAGATTTTTTTTAGTATTTTTATGAAGCCTGAAATAATTGAGTTTCAAAAATTATGTTAATTTACTGATATTTTCAAATTGTTTCGTGCTTCAATAATTTTCGCAAATTGGTCAGTGATTTTTTTAAAATAGATTTAATTGGATGAGAAGAACTTTTCGTTTGAACATGCAAAGTAGAAAAATCAAATTTCTCATAAAACAAATGTATTATAACACTCACCAGTTAGATGAAATTAACTGTTATTCGAAGGAGATCAGCGTAAAATTATTATCCAGTTACGTAGCGATGACCTAATAATTAAGCGGTGCATAAAATGACAAATCGCACAAAAAATAAAGCATTTAACAATCGATGGATCACACAGTAGGATTTCAATAGCCGTTGCGTGTACCATTGTAACGGTCAAAGAAAATTCATATAGATAAAAAAAAATCACACGGGGTCAATCGCGAATCAGGTTTTCGGCTCGTAAATATCTATATATTGAGCCGATACTAATTTTTTCCGATAACATTTCCATCAAACCGTTACAGTGCGATATTATAAATATTTAGCGTTCGTATCAGAACGTGAAATGTTAAAAAAATAACAACAACGCGATGATTATTTAAGAATCCGCCATTTCTCTGTTACCGTTCGGATATATTATAATAATCGCGGAACGGTCGGTTTTAAATACGGGTTCGGCCCACGCGAGTCTTTCATTATGTGCTTACACATAGTAAATATTATATTACATACACACGCAGTTTGCTAGTGTCCGCTATAGTGATCGGAAACTTGTCTAACGCAAGTATGCCGGTGTCCTTGCTTCACATTTGCGGCGAACCTCACAATGCGCTTTATTTAACACCGATGGCGTTCGAATCGTGGAAAGGGACTTTTAATATTAAATCGGATTGAATGGACGGAAATAATTCGATGATTATGTCATTTATAATTGTTCGGTGTTGGATGAAGACCTTTCTAATCGTTTTCCGTTCAGTGATTCGAATTTAGTGTATAATACTTTGCATATCTTTTTTCTTTCATTCGCCCGTTTGGTTTTTGATTGTTTTCTATTATAGTTTCAAGGATATATTTTCAGTACATTGTATTTTGTATTTCCAACTCATATTTACATGTATATCTTATCATTTTAATTTCAATTAATTTATAATATATCTCATAGTCAGCTTGATAAATACATTCTACTTTATTATTTCTTTTGGTGGTCTTTATCTAGTTTTTTCTTCTCAAGAAATATTTAGCTTTTCAAACACAAAATTCTTGAAAACTGATAAAAATTGTGACTAAATTTAAAGATTTTTCAGCCGAAGCAACTTCAGACTGAATTTTCCTCAAAATTTTTGCATTACTTATCCACGTTTTATAATTAATCAGCATTGGCAAAAACACCAAAGACGAAAGTCTCTGATTGAGTGTTTTTTTTAAAGTAGAAATTCTTTAAAAAAACAATCAATCTTATTGATAGTTCTTTTAGCTACTTAATTACTTTTTTCTACCTTCTTATTTGACGTCATCATTATTCAAAATATTATCTGAAAAAAATTATCAATTTACATTTTGACCCAAATATTTATTATATCAACATTTGACGAAATTAAAAATTTCAAAAAAAAAAATGTATTGAAACCGATATTTTGAATATTATATAATTGTATTTCGATATGAAAGTACATATTTTGTTTCTTAAAAAAAAAAAACAACAATTCGACCGATCAATTTTTTGCACCGCGTTCGATCCGTCATTGCGACAATCGACAAGTCGGCCATTTTTTGTGCAAACACTGCACAATGGACGCCGACGAGCAGTCGTCAGAGTCGTGGGAATCCATTTTTTCAAAATTCGATTCAGTTTTTAATTTTTCGAGCGGCATTGTCGTACAAGAAGAGCACGGTCCGACATAACGGCCTACGCATGGGAAACGAAATTGATAGCGAAGATACAGAAGGAAAGCGTAACAATCGAGAGACGCTCGAGCCTCTAACGGTCGACAAAAGCGCAAGAACAAGAACTTTCAGTGGACTGTTGTTCTTTCGGAAAATTAAGAACGGCCGTTCTCAACGGTCCGAATCCAATTCGAAATTCGGACAAGTGGGCTAAACGGATTCTGATGAGCGTTTCGATATGTTAATGCTGAGGAAATCCGAGTTTTCAATTGATTATGAAGCTTTAAGGCCGAATTATGTAAATATTCGTTATAGTCAATTTAACACTTGATGAATCTTCAATACAAACAGTTAGAAATTTTTCGTTAAAAAAATAACAATATTTGTATGAGTAGATGGAACATGTTGCATATACGATCAAATTAAGCGGTGATGACTCGGTGATAAATAGTTTTCGATTAATTAGTGTGTCATGCAGAAGTCATAATCCAATTATCCGTGCAGCTACCGTCTCTTTTACGATTACGATGATGATGATTACGACTGCGACTAACTTAACGTTTAAAAACGGTACCGCTCCATTTTTTGTGCTCTCGTAGGCTCGATTTACTGTTATCGTTGCCGTAAACGCAACATTAAAAGCTCGAATTCTAAAAGACATTTCGGAACATTTTTTTCTTTTAACTACATACTTTTTTCAGTTAACAGTCAAGATCATTGTCATTGCCGTTAGGGAAAATTCGGAAAAACAGACTCGAGCGGCGCGACGCGTTTTTCTTCGAACACGCACTCGGCATTTTCTCACATTTCTACGTTGTTTTTTTTTTTCACGCCATTGTTTCACGTACTTTACGGAGACATTGCACTTTGTCGACGCATGTACGTACGTACGTACTTATTAAGAATTCTCAGCGGGTCATACATGCAACTGTATGGAAACGTTCCATGTTTGAGGGCTTGTTAGTAAGCATGGATCGCGCGCACGTGCGTAATTTTCAACTTTACCAAGCTATGCCTATATCGTATCGGTACGTGATTCGTATAAAACTGACTATTCAAGTATGAAATGTTATATTCTGCGAATTTTGATCAATCATCGTCATTATATTATATAAATATATATCGTTGATTGTAGAACGAGGTCTTTTTAATCCTGTTAAAAGTTTTAATATTTTATGTGATAAAGAGATTGTGTAATAACTTTCACGGTCGGTTTTTTCATGAAAGTATAATATTATGTAAATTCAAGGCGTTCAAAAAATGTATTCACGATCATATGATATATCTCGACATAATTCTTGTAATAAAGTATAATTTGTAATTATTTTCAAATTTTAAGGGGGTGGAGGGTTCCCATGGACTTCCGTGGTAACTTTTGACTTTGAGTTCAAAAAACCATTTATTTTAAATGTTTTTGATTCAATGATGCACTATTATATCTTTATATTGAACGCACTATTTGTAGTTTTTATTTGTTGAATTATTGAAAAAAATCTAGGAAAATGTTTATAGAAATTATTTTTCCTTACTAAGAAATGTGAAAATTTACTACTGAATTTTGTTTTAACTTATTAAGCAACTGAATATGTTGAATAAATAACTCTGATACATATTGACTCAAATTACTATTTAGATATTCAGTACATTAATATCGAAAAAAAAACAACAATGGAAATAGTATTTTCGTAATATTATCTGTCATGAACGCGAAAGTATTATAACCAAATTCACATGCGAAATTCAATCCTGCCAACACCCCACGCATAAAACGAAATAATTAAATTACACACAAATCTCTATACAATAACAACCGATTTCCATCTGTCTGTGGTAACGCTCGATACGATAAACGCAAACCGTTAACATTCCTAACTCAATTTATCAATCCGAATCAAACCACGTCACAATATTTCAAAACACGTATCAAACAACACCAAAACTCCAAACAAGATCGGTTCCTACAAAAAAAAAAAAAAACAAGCGGGTTTCTAATACACTCACGCGTCGATGTCACCGCAACTCTAACTCAATAAAAAGCTTGAAAAACAAAATGGTGTGTGACCAAAGTTTTTTTACAAAGCTGGACCGATATGATTTTTGCAGAGTGGTGGTCCAGGGTCGACCTGCCGAGGATGTCGACCGGCTAGTGACCTTCCGACGATCTACGAATTGCCGACCCGGCTCCTAACCCGGGACATTCAACTCGCTCGAACGACAAAACTAGTAAGTGCATTCTTCGCGTCGCACAATGCGAGTCCGAATCGCGAATACTGGTTTCGCGGTGGTTTTTTACGAGTGGAGGTTCGGGAGTGTTATGTTGCGTGTGTAATTGGATCGGTGATATCGTGAAGACGATTTTTTTTGCGGAGTTTGGTATGTGCAATATGAATCGTTGGGTACACGTTGGACGTCCGTGATAGATAGTCGATGGTGAGTAAAATCCAATATGTAAATAGGAATAGCTTTGTGATGCATCATGAGGAGTGTCGCGTTTGTGAGTCATCGAGTTTGCTTCGATTGTCGCCATTATGTATTTTTTTATAAATTTTGTACGTAGTAGGTATGTTTATTTATTAAATATATTAATTGATATAATATGTTGAAAAACTTTGTTGAAGTCGTATTTGTTTTGCCATCTTTTTATTGAAGGCTTTCTAAAGGATCGAGAATTTTATTGGTATAAAACTCGTTTTTTGAATACGATTCGCTAAGTGTTTTTTATTTCATTTCATTTGTAGTGCTTTGAACTCAAAAAAAAGAGTTGAAAGTGCTTTTCTTGCAATCTTTTATTCCGCGAATAATAACCGCGAAAAAATCTGCGGTCACATCGATTTTCATTACTCACCGAACCAAAATTCTAAGAACTCTTCCGATGACTATTACAGATATAATATTAACAATTTTTTCATCATTAAACCTTTAAAAACTTTTCAAAAACAACATTCCTCACTCTAGAAACGTATTGCTCCGGTGTCGTCCGTACAATCAATTTTCGTCCACGGTACATTCCTATGTAAGAGCGTTGTGCTTACGCTCGTTTATTATCCGACCCGAAGATTACGGTCTATTTCCATCACCGAACCCCGAGGAAGTCACGACGGCCTCATGATGGACACCACCACAACCGGTACTCTCGAAGCGTTCACCGGTTGATTGCCGGCGAAAAAATGAGAATAAAACGACGACGAGTGCTATCGCCGTACTATTTTACGATGGCGGTAACGATTGTGAAATTCAAACTATCGCATTACATGCCGAAGATATTTTCTTCAGTGGTACACCACTGAGCGTTATCAAAACGATTCGACTGTTAAACGAAAAAGTCTTTGACGTCATTTTATTATGTGATTTGTATGCATGAATGCGTATTTTTGTGTTTGCGCTAAAAAAAATGTTGTAAATTTGCGAAATGATTCTTTGAAAATTGCGAAGTTGTAATGGCAGGAAACGTAAATTAACCGCGTTTCAATTATTCGTTTTAGAGACAAAAACTGTTGTGAAGGTTATTTTGATGTTATTTGATTCTACCGGATTTCATTTATTATGGCGACTGTTTCAACAAATAAATCAGAGGGCATAAATTGTTCGTCACGACTGCATCGTTTATTTTCTTTTTTCAATACTTATATGGTCATCGATAAACATATAAGGTCGGAAAATTGCATCTGTTCGTTCATATTTTATATATTTATGGTGTATAATATATGTGTTTACGGATAATTTGATCGATTTAGAACTAAAGAATTATAATGTAGTTAAAAGTAAAAAATGAAGGATTATTGAGAAGGTAAATCTATTTAAAGATTATGTTATAAATTTAATTAAAATTTCAGCACATGTAACTTAAAGTTTGTGCATGTTGCATTATTATGCAAATCGAATACAAAATAATGTATGTAATTGAAATCAGGTATTTGTTAGTATGAGAAAATATAGAATTGATTGTTAAATCTTGTTAATCATATCGGTTTTATCAAAGTTAAGCGACGAATGTCACGTGAATGGACGAAAAATCTTAGAATTTCCAATGGTATCAGAAAAGCTTTGTTCTGTAGTAGAATTTATATTATGATAATAAAAATTTACCGTTAAATAAAAAAATCGAATACATCATCATTTAGATAAATATAGATCTCTAGATTCTAAATTTTAAAACCATTTCCGTCTCATAAAACAACATGACATCACCATCAGATTTATTTAACATACATTAAAAGATCCAACAATTTAACCTTGTCAAGCGTACCGGTTCCAATCGATCACCGAAGTTAAGCAACAAACGTCGCGGTCCACACCCAGACGCTCACATCCCCAACAATTTCCAGCGACCAAACAAAAAACCGAAACTTCTTCATTCCACATCAGCTTATTCCGACGCAGCAGACCACCCTTTCAGCGAACACCCCGGAAAATTTAAACCGAAGTGGTTTCTGGTACAAACCAGAAATTCGCGGTGTGAACTTTCTCGGTGTGAACTGTCGGGGGTGAACTTTCCGGCAGTGAACTTTCGTGGAACCAAACCACACACCAAAACTCGACCATATCGGAGCGGTTGGCGGCCCTGCTCGAACGTCAGATTTGGCGCGCGTTCGTATTTGGCCGAAAGCGATAATTTCGCGGTCGGGTTGGCGCGTGCGTCGTTCTTGTACGTAGCACGCGACCGTTTTTCCACCGGCAAGTCTCCATTTTGGCTTTCACTTTTCGTCGCGGCAGCCTCGCTTGCCAGCCTGAGGACGAAGCGCTCGCCGGGCGGGTCTAACGACCGAAACGGCGACCATTGTACGCGCTTGCGAAACTTATCGCCGAACAATCGCCGGTCTTGGTCGATGAGTGCGAAAATTTGGGGATTATTAATATTTAATTTTTGATCGATATTTTATTATTCCGGTGTTTTTTTGGTATTGAACTAGTTTGATGTTCTACTGATTCTGATACATATTTTTTTTGTATGTTTATCTTATGTAGCTTATATATTTTTTGACAGAACATTGGAAATTCTGATATTTTTTTTTATCACTAGTGAAAATATATCAATAATTTAGAATAATCCCTTATCAAAAGTTTTTAAGCCAAGATTATGTGATTTCATATATCACGGAATAGTTCCGAAATAACACGGTTCAAGGAAGATGAACCAATTACTTTTTTTACACGGATTTTTCACTTTAACACGGTATAAAAATAATAAAATATTTTTATTATGCCACAATCGTAAGATTCGATGCAGGCCAGTATACTGATATAATTATATGTATCTAATTATAGTTTTCAAATAAAAATTTTCGATGTTTTATGACGATTTTACTCGGTGAAAAATGTTCACATTGCACATTTTTTATAAAGTACATTTAGATGGAAGTTCTATACAAATATAGTGATGGAACCTATTTCCAATTTTTGTATGGTCACCATATATTTTTTTTACACGGTAGTCTCTGGAACGTATCCCCCGGGTAAAAAGAGGATCGGATATTACAAATTGAGAAATATTTGAACGACACTTATTCGATTACAATTTAACAATTCAGAAAAATTATTCAAAATAAATCGTTTGTTAAATAAATATTTATATATTAGCTTATGAATATGCAATACCATGAACCAACAGCTTTTCGTTACCAGAATTCGCAATGACATAATGTTCACGAAATGGTGCGTGCAAGAATTTCTCGTAATTCAAGTTTGGTGCATATATACTAAGTATATGCATGATTATATTTAACGAATAAAGTTGATAGTTTGAACTATCCAAAGAGAAATTCCATTGAATTGTTTTTTTGTGAGTGAAAAATTTCCCGCAGCCGATTTAAGTTCAAGAAAGCGTGATTGTGTAGTTTTAAAACCGTGGGATAAACGTATATCTAACATTGACCGAGAGTTCTGTGTAAAATTTTCTTTATTTTCGTGATATCGATCATTGACGTAAAAAAAACATAATGAATGATTGTTTTTTCATGGCTTTTTCTATTTCTCATTACTTAACACTAATTATAAATTTACAATTAGTATAAGAAAATTTTTCTTCAATATGTGATAAAGATAAATTAGAATCAAAAGATAGTTTATAAATATAACAATGTTAATTTTCCGATATTTTGAAGAAATTCAGGATTATTCTTTCTTGTCATTTGTATCCATCTTTTTAAGTAAAACATTCTTATGCCATCCGTATATTGACTTAATCAATTATTGCTTAACTTCGTCAATCGGTGGGAACCGGTGCGTTCAACGAGATCTAACATGGTTTCGCATATAGCAAATTTAATAGAGACAATATATCAGAAGCAACAAAGGAGAAAGTGATACTCGAGTAGACAATAGACCAATCCGACCATTTCGTATGAAGAATGATGCGAGATGAACTTTCTTCCCCCGCCTCATATTTAATTGGCGTTTCCGTTTCCGCAGATAACAATGAAGCCTCGACTGGTAGGAAGGCTTCTGGCGATCGCGACTTTCCTCCTTGTCGCAAACGGTGTCCATGCCCAGTCTAATTATGCTTCGCATGCCAATAATGTGGAGTACCAAGGAGATGGACTCCCAGAACAGACCGTGCTCGATGGAAAGGTCAGTGAACAATAACAAGAGAATTTATTCAAAGTAGATCCATATGTTCATAGCATTGTTAATTTTTTAGGTAACGAAACTCGATGATTTGAGTCCGGTGATTTTTTTGAACAGGACTAAAGCTGCTCTTAACTGCGCTGCTGGGTCGATGCAGGTAAAATTAATTGGCGATTTTAATCATTTAATTATAAACAAGATCACTTGAATGAATTTTTTTTCAGGTCGAGCTGAAATTCAATGAACCATTTTTCGGTATAGCTTACGCTGATTATGACAGGAATTCTGCATGTCAACTGGCCGGTAAAGGTTCTTTGAGTTATAAACTAGAACTTCCATTGAAAGGATGTGGTACCAGACAGGTTGGTGTTCAAAATTTGAATTATTCGTTATTGATATTGTTGGTATTGATGTTTTTTTTTTCGATTGAAGGAGCCACTTCGTGTGTTCACGAACAACATTGTCGTGAGGTTCCACCAAGCATTGGAAATGGATGGAGATGAAGTCATAACAATAGTGTGTAGATATCCTCCACCTGTAACTCCGTTACCGGCTGCTTTACCTGCTCCAATGTAAATAAACGTTTTTTCATCGAAAGCGAATTACATATGAATTAAATAATTATTTTGAATTTAATTTGATTACAGTCAAGTGGACCCCGTGGCAGCCGTACCTATTGAACCTCCACTAAAAGGAATTCAAATACTATTGATCATTTGTGCGATAATGTTTTTAACGTTGTTACTGTTGGGTCTCGGTGTAAGTTATTTATGCCTCAAACGTACAACACTTCCTCCTCATTATCGTTTGCCATATTCGAGATCTGGTTCAGAAATTACGAAATTATCCGGCAGCAGTTTAGGTATGGCAATTAAATTTTATCATTTTAAAATTTAAATCGTATTTACAATGAAATAATTTTTTTTCAGGCAATTTATCAGTATTTGAAGGAGTCAAGATCCCACGCGCTCACGTTCCTTTACAACAAGCATGCTCATCAGGATCTGAAGGACTTCCACCAAGTTCAGATACATTACCATCTGATTATCCTAGCGAATCTCATTCAGATGCTGAAGTCGAAGTGCCAACACGTTCTCCTCCTCTCAGCTCTGCTCTTTCACATGAAAATAGGGCGTATATTCGTGATGTTAGCGACAGTGCACACAGTGAAGGTACTATACTAGGATGATAATGTCAATATTATCGACATATATGTATGTATATTGACATGTTCTTTTACATTTCAGGTTTTGTTGAATCTAACGAATTGCACCTGGCAGCAGCACGACTTCCCATACCTGTCAAGCAACCTACGCCTCCAGCATTCGATGTACAAGTTAGAGTTCGGCGTGCTCCTCCTTCACCACCTGATCGTCTCAGTGACAGTACTAGTGTCAGGTAAAATTATATAAATTTCGATCTTTTAGGTAATTTGGACAACTTTTTATAAATTCGTTTTTTCCAGATCTGACCGTAATCTTTCTACTATTGAAGAGCAACGCGAGGAATTTCCTCCACCACCTCCTCCTGCACCACCTGGACCTCCGAAACGAGTTATACAACAGCCTCCGATATATTCTCGAATTGTTCGAAAAACTGCTCAGGTTAATGTAATATTTATTATTCATTATCATTGAATTATTATGAGGAAAAAAATATTGATTTAATTCTTCAATTAGGAATGGGATGCTCCTGGAGTGGTAGAAACGCGACGACCACGATCGATTGCTTCACTTAACACAGAAATGACAGACACTCATTCGATTACTGAGCTTGTTGATGATTCTCATAGTAAAATGTTCCAGATGAAGGTAGTATTATTATAGTAAGTTAATTAAATATATTAACATAATTTTAACATATTTAATTTGGTTTCAATTTAGCGTCCTGCACCACTACCTCCAATACACAAAGTGGAAGCTGAAATAAATATGGAAAGTCTTGAACCAATGCCGGAAACTCCCATATTACCAGTGAGGTAAATTAGCTATTTAAGTATTTCTATATTTATAAATGTTGAATGTGTTTGAGAAAAGAAATAATTTTCACCTGTTTTATAAAGGAAACCAGAAATAACAGCACATATGGTAGATGATGTGTTCCTTCGCACTATAACAGAGAAAAAGACAGTCGAAGATGTGGAACGCCATCGTCGACTTGTAACAGAATACAAGAGTACTCCTAAGCCTATACCCTCTCGTTGGGATGTTACTATCAGGAATTATCCACCACCTGGAGATGGAAATTGGGAAGATTTCAGTGATGTTTCTAGTGCATCTGGAATGACTATCGCTTCACGTTCTGAGGCACCAATGATTCCAGCTCAAAATTATATAGGTATCATTACTTTGTGTAAATTTGTAAACTGAAAAAATTACCCGCGATTACTAATTGAATTGATATTTTAAAGGATCTACTGGACCACATTTGTTCTCCCCTGAATTAGTTGGTAGTATCGGTACAAATGGATTACCATTATTGCCAGAATTACCACCAGCAAGAAATCCTTTATATACTGAGGAAGAAGGTCTTTCTCCATTAGGCGTTGCTGAACCTGTTCCAGTCAACTGGGATGTTCTTATAAGAGTATTGCGTCCAGAATCTCAAGAAGAAGTTCGTTTCAGTTATAATTTATATAAAATATCAAATCAAAATATATGAAATTAATTTTAATTATCTATCCAGGTGGAATATCATGAACATGAATCTTTAACAATTGAAGAACGTACACGCTGGAGACAAATTATTACAAGTCGCTCAGAGTTGCGACGAGCGCTTTCTGAGTGCATGGTTCGTGAAGATTTCCAACGTATTAGCGAAGATCAGAGATACAATCCATTGTTCCCGCAACACAAATGGGATGTTATTATCAGAATATTAGCTCCACCACAAGATAAACCAAAGGTTTTAAATAAACATTTTTGAAATATTTAAAACATGAAAACTGGTTTAACTATTTTTTTAAACAGGGTGGTAGATACAGGAAGAAATCTGATTGGGACACCAGATCAAGGAGAAGTTCTCTACCAACACTATATGAATATGATAGTGATGGTGGGTCTATTCGAACTCCACGAGCCACAGCGGCATCTCCTTCACAGAGAACTTCTCGCTCAAGTTATCGCAGTGATCATGTTGACATGAGGTATAATAATATTATATATATTGCAATATATAAATTGTAAAACATGAATATTAATTAATTTTATGTAATACAGATCAATGTCAGAAATGATGGTTGATTATGCCAGAATGGACGGAGCTGATAGTCAATCTGAAGTTTCACTAGGAATGCCTCTTTCCACAAGATTTTATGATACTGACAGTGACACGGAACAAGATTTCCGCATTCCAAGGTAAATATTATTTTGATTTTCATTAAATATGATAGAAGAAACCATTTTTTCAAAATTTTTTTTGTGTAGAACATCCAGTCAACGTTCCCTTCAGCGCTCATTAAGTCAACCATCGTTGGTGAGATCTGCTAGTGAATTTACTGAACGTTGGGCAGCACACGAAGACGACGGTGATGCTAGTGATGATGAAGGAACACCAAGGGTTGTAAGAAGACATATGCCTGATCAAGGTAATTTCCATAAATTCTAGACATGATTTTTGAATGTTTATAAACATGTTTTTATTTATAAAATGAGTTGCCGAATATATTTTTAATTTTTTTATAGCTGAACATCAACACATGGCGACATTTACTTCTTCCGAAGTACGAACATTCCAAGCAACTAAAGGTTGGCCACGACATTGATTATACTGAAGATAAATCAAATTATCTGAAACAGTCATTTTTATACTGCCAGCATCTTTAACAAGAAAATAATTACCAGTAAATTTTATCTTTTTTTATAGAAAATAGTTTTAAAACTGTAAACTATGAGAAGTGTTGGAAAGTAGCATCACGAACAAATTGTACTTGTAATTACGGGCTTTAATGGGCACAATTGATTTTAGCAACAGTATAAATAAAACGTATGGTGAAATTTGATGATCTGAATGGCATAAGCATTTTGCATGCAAAAGTCGTATCCCTTCAGGATACAGCCATTATAAATTTAATTGTTTAGTTAACGAGGAAAAATAAATCACAAAATTTGTTTTGTAGGAATTTTGTGCTTCTTGGGATTTCTCGTGTTTATTTGTTCATCGGTATAATGTAGTAAGTTATTATTTAAAAAAATAATTATGGATGTATCTTTGTTATATCCGTCTGAGTCATTTTATCGATGAACGATTCAATAAAATTTTGAAGTGGGTTTCTATTATGTTTTCTATAAGTGTATGTATTAATTAGATAAATTTTTTTCATGGAAAAACCTTTTATAAAAAATAAATATTAGAAGTAACGAGCTTTATGTAACAGATATTAACACAGCTAAAAGCTTCCTAACTAATATAATGCTACTTTTAAGAATTGTTTTAAAAATACAAATTAAAACTAATATGTGCCAAACAGCACGGATTGACTTCCGTGTTGTATTAAATTTAGTTACTAGTTATCATGAAAGTGTCTCAATTTCGATTATAAGCAACCTGTTGATAAAATATTATATAATGGTCAAATATATTTTTAACCATAAAAAGCCATAAAAATAAAAATGTATTTTATTATCATAAATAATGAAATGATGGTATTTTTTTTAGTGACATAAGTTTTGTTAATGAAAATAATGGTGCTAAATATTGTTGTTAAATATTCAAAGAAATAAATTTCTGTTGTGTATCTTGATAATTATATAAATGAATTTTTATGAAATGATGAAAAAAATAGACAAATTTGGAAGATTATGATGCAATAATTTGAGTATTATTAAACATATTTGATTTATAATTGCAAATAGCGGAAAAATGTTAATGAAGTCCAACTAATATTTGTATACTTAATTTGCTTTACTTATCATAATGTTTTATTTTTCTTATAAAATAAATGAAATAATGAAAATAAAAATATTTACAAAATGATTTAGACATTTTATTTATTAAAATATTTAGGATGATTTTAGTATTACAAACAATAGATATACACAATTTATTTATTAAACTTGTGATAACATTAGTTAAGACCTGATACAAAAAAAAAACAATACTTTTAAGGTTAATATCCTTTATTTATCCACATAATATAACAATAAATATTCACAAAATGATTTAAACATCTATATTATTACAAGTATGAATATTTTCATTCTGTTCGAGTTCAAATACATATCATAGTTTGTAATGGGTGCAATTATCAAAATTATGAAATACAAGTCATACGCGGAAGAATGTAACAAAACCCATTGTTCACGACAGTGAAACAATATTGTTATAATTCGTAGGCCGGTTGAGTATTCCAGACAGAGTCGGACTGCAAGCCCGTTAGGAGGCGTGCAAACAGAATTGTTACAATTCGCGAGCAAGTTGCAGATTCTGGATGGAATCGGCCTATTCGAGTTGAAGCGGTCACGTTGTCAACTTGTTTCCGCATTTAATTGAATTTGTGTGTTTATATCGAATAAATAAGTTGAATCGGTGCAAATAAAAAAAAAAAAACATTAGTCAAGTGAAGATTTTTTCGGCTCAACTTAAGAGGTCAATATATGAATTCTCAACAATTAATATTGGTGAATTAGAAAAATGGCTCGATGTAAATTCAATTCTTCCTTCTGATGATAAACAAGCATTTATCATAAATCATATGATGGATTGTCATCATGTGGGGATGGAATATTTCGATTTGTGGCTATGAGCAAAAATCTTTTGAAGCTTGCCGTACAAGATGACCTCATTATACACGCTGATGCCACTTACAAATTGATTTAGCAGGGGTTTCCTGTTCTGGTGATAGACACATTGGATCGTGAGAAAATAGTCCATATTATTGCTGTAGCAGTGCGCAGTAATGAACAAATGTGTTGGGTACATATCAGAAGAGCTGTTCAGAAAAAAAGCACTTGTTCTCGTTCAAAAAATTAATGTCAATAAAATCTTGACAAATATAGATGCCATTCAAATAAGGGAAAATACAAATTAATGTTAAAAAGCTTAACGGCTTTTCCTTAAAAAACGGAAGAACGAACCCACCTTTTTAAAGTATGTTCAAACCGAATGGCATTTAAATAATATAAATTGGTACAAAGGAGCTTGTCCAAGAACCTCCAGTATCAATAATGGACTAGAGCAGTTATCGACAACCTATGACCTGCAGGTTACCAACTGACCGATTTGACAATTTCAAGTGACCCACTCGAATTAACTGATTGAGGGATTATTTTAACAATAGACAAAAAAATTTAAGTAAAAAGCTTGAATTACCTAATAACGAAATGAGCATTTCATTCTATGAATGTACAGATGTAAATAGTATGATTATTCTAGTAATTATTATTGGATTTGCATCAATAAATAGTTCAATCATCAATAAAGAACTATGTATTCTTGCTGCAATAAATGATACAACCAATGACACTGATATTTATCGTCAAGTACAAGAGTTCACAAATTTCAATAATGGATTTTGAAATTTTATTTTCAATACATATATCCATATTGGATTTTCAGTTTTGCTCAGTTTTCGCACTAATTGTAAGTGTCCTAAGTATGAATTGGGTTAATTTTCACACTAGCTTAGGTTAGTGTTCAACGTGCAGTTAGAATTAGAAAAAACATTTCCGAACGTAAAAGATTATTATTTGTATACAGACAGGTATTACACTGATGTAGACCTCTCCAAGGAATTATGTGCCCGAAAATGTCATCTAACTGGTACTATAATGCCAAATAGGAAGGGAAATCCTGATTTTATGAAAAAATACCCATATTAAAAAAGGGAGAATTGATATCAGGGAGAAAGAACGAGGTAATGCTTTTAGCATGGATGGATTTTAGGGTTGTTACAATATTATGTAATTGGCATACAAATCATTCACAAATTAACTCAAGAACAATACACGGAGGCAATGCTGAAAAGATATCAAAATCTGTATCAATTTTTGATTATACAAAAATATGCGAGGTGTAGATATAGCTGATCAATATGCTTCATCTTATTGCTTTCTAAGAAAAACCTTGAAATGGTGGAGGAAATTGTTTTTTTGGGGGTTAGAAGCAAGTGCGGTCAACTTGTATATATTATACAAGGAAAATATGGAAAGAAACAATGTAAAACCAATGAATAATGTACAGTTCCGAAGACTGCTTATTGATCAACTGGTTGGTGATTTTCGGGAAGGTGCTAAAAGGACAAGCCGTTCGAATGGTGATGATTCACAACGAGTGGATGAAAAATTTATGGCCATCTCACAAGATGTACCAAGTCTGGAGCCAAATTATTGTTTCATGATCCCAACTGGGTCAAAGGTGACTGGAAATCTTTGCGGGTACCAGACAAACACAGGGAAGAAACGTGAAGAAATGCGACAGCGACTCAAAAGGCAAGGCATCACTGGAACTAGATTTCCAGAATTCTCAACAGTAATGAGATTTATCTTAAAATCATCATTTTCAGCCTATAAGTTATTTTATCTTTTTTGTAGGGAATTATTAAAGCTATAAATTTACATTACAATATTTTTCTATAAAAGTGATAGTTAACGAGATATTCATGAAATATTGTTTTTGGTGACCTTCGACCCCACGTAAAATTTTATACTGATCTCAAATCGATACCAACTTTTGATATTCTGTTTATAACCTTGATATCAAACTTTATACCAAAATTCAGCTTTGTTGTAATTTTAAAAGAGTAAATATCTTTATTTCATGGACTGACTCGGCCATTGTTTGGTGCGACTTTCGGTTTCGTTTGTGTATCCTAGTTTTTTAAATTGGTTAGATATTTACATGTTTGATATATCAATCGATAGGGCTTTAAACAAAAATGTTTTTAATAAGGTTATAAATCTTTGAGCTTTGTTTTTTTTTTAAACAAGAAATTTCAAAAAACACTAGTTTTTCTTTACTTCAATAAGTTTTTTACAACTAATCATGTATTTTTAATTGTTTTGAGTTGATGTAGATATTTGTATTCATATTTATGGATAGAATACATAATAAACAAACGAAAAAATAAGATTTTTCTACCATGTTACCTTTCATTTGAAAATTATTAGTGGGCAAGTGCTAGATTTTTTGGTTTTTCTCAAAAATCCAAAAAATTACAATAACTCGAAAACTATAATACTTTGGATTAAGGTATTTTTACTTTAAAATATTCCAAATTACATTATCTATCTCCCCTTTAAAACTTTGCACAGGTCCACCTAACACCCTGTATATGTATGTATGTATGTATATATATACATACATACATACATATAAACATATACATATATATATATATATACATACATATATATATATACATACATATATATATATACATACATATATATATACATACATATATATATATACATACATATATATATATACATACATATATACATATATATTGTGGGGATTGGTAGCCCCGCATGTTTGTGGTGTTGGCAGCACTGCATGTTTGTGGTGTTGGCAACACTGCATGATTGTTAGGTTGGCACTTCTCCCTCGCAACGCTCACAGCGAACACGCCACGTCGACTCTCTTCCTACCAAACCTACTCGATCTCATCCGACTCCAACGACGACATACTCCGTACCTCGATACACGCAACCGTGGTTTCATTTACTCCGGCACCTCATCATCTAGACCTGGTGCCTATCAACCACATTGGTGACCCCGACGTGATCACAGCCACGTGATCACCATAACCTCAAACGTGATCGCAACCACGCGACCCAAAGAAATGGAGAACCGACAGATCGAGGCAGAGCAGCTAGCATCAGCCCCTGAGAGTCAAGTCACAGCCATTGCATTCCACCCCCCCAGGTTCTGGAAATCTGACCCGAAGAATTGGTTCGATGTGGTGGAGGTCCAGTTCCCGTTATCGAATATAACCACCGAGATTACGAAATTCGCGAGAGTCATTTCATCACTCGACGAGACAGTCCTCAGGGGCATGGACGTCGCTGCTTTGGGGCGAGACAAGGCACCATATTCCGCCTTGAAGGAAGACCTGATGGCCAGATTTGCCGTTTCTACCGAGACCAAACTTGCCACTCTATTGGCGGGAGTACAACTCGCCGATCGTCGCCCGACAGAGTTCCTGCGCGAAATCGGGAATCTGGCCGGAAGCGACGCCACAGACACGATGCTGCGCGCTGTATTCACACAGCAATTGCCGATAACGGTGAGGCAGATCCTCGCTTCATCCACCGCTCCTTTAAATGAGTTGGCCACGCAAGCCGACAAAGTTTTGGCGACGTCAGCGACGAACGACATATCATCAGTCCGAGCGAGCGAGCCACAACATAAGCACCAGCCCAGACCCAGTTCCCAATCACGTGGACGAGGACGTGGAAATGGACGCGGCCGTGGAAGTGGCAGCCAACGATCCAAATCCAGGAACAGGAGCGACCATGTCTGTTTCTACCACCTGACCTACGGCGCATTGGCTCGCAGATGCAACCTGGACGGCTGCCTCCTCAAGCATCTCATCTCTAAGACGGAAAACTAGAGGGCCCAAGCTGCATTGCGACGCTGGAGCCAGGCCATCTACCCTCGCGTCGTCTCATCGTCATGGACCGGGTCAACGGAACCCGCTTTTTGATCGACACAGGTGCCGATATCAGCATCATTCCTGCCACGCCTAGATCCAGAAACGGGCAGTCAAATCGTTCCCTTCATGCTGCAAACGGCACTTATGCTGGCCATACACGCCACGATATATCGTTCCGAAAAAACTGAGGTACGATATTTCGCTACGTGTATGCTATAAAACCGTTCAGTTTCGTCCGGTTTTTTATACATACACGTAGCAAAAAATAGTACCTCAGTTTTTTCGGAACGATATATCGTGGCGTGTATGGCCAGCATAAGATAAAATCTTACGGAGACTCTACACTCCGAATCGACCTTGGCCTGAGAAGGATATTTCAGTGGACATTTATCATCGCAGATGTGTCCCATGCGATAATAGGATCGGATTTCCTAGAACATTACGGGTTGCTAGTCGACCTACGGCGCAGACGTCTAGTGGACAGCCTTACAAACTGCACTAGCGTCGCCCAAATTTCAAAACATATGAGTCAAACAATCTCTATAATTGGCTCCCAACAAAAATACAAGGAAATCCTCAGCCAGTTCCCCGCTCTTCTCAAGCCAGTCCCTGGCTACAATAATAGTACAGCCACGTTTCATTCCATATCCACTACGGGCAAGCCCGTCAGTGCAAAGCCACGGCGTCTTCCTGCAGAGAAGCTCCAACTGCCAGGAATGAATTTTCCAAGCTCTTAGAGTTGGGCGTTGTCCGTCCATCTAAGAGCGAATGGGCAAGTCCACTACACATGGTGGCAAAGAAAGACGGAACATGGCGCCCGTGTGGCGACTATCGCGCACTAAATGCAGTCACCACACCGGACAACTATCCGATTCCGCATATTTAGGACTTCAACATGATCCTGCAAGGGAAGACCGTGTTTTCCAAGCTCGACCTTATAAGAGCCTTCCACCATATTCCGGTCGCACCCGAAGACATTCACAAGACAGCCATAACGACACCGTTTGGCTTATTTGAATACATCAAAATGCCATTTGGTCTACGAAACGCCGCTCAATCGTTCCAACGGTATATGAATGAGCTACTGAGAGACCTCACATATGTCGTCATATACCTCGATGACATACTCATTGCATCGGAGAACGAGGATCAACACAATACACATCTAAAAATTGTTTGCGGCCGACTGAATGATAACAATATTAATATTAACTTGGAAAAATGCCTTCTTGGGGTATCTGAAGTCCCATTCCTTGGCTTCAATGTCTCTAGCACAGGAATTACACCACTACCCGAAAAGGCTAGCCAAATCGTGGACTACCCTAAGCCAGAGACAATTGCAGAACTCAGAAGATTCGTGGGGATGGCAAACTTCTACCGACGTTCCTTCCCCCGAGCTGCCGAAATTCAAGCACCACTGTTTGATGCAATTGGAAACTCAAACAAGAAAGACAAACGTCCAGTGCCGTGGACGCCACTCACCAAAGAAGCCTTTATAAAAACAAAAGCAAGAATTGCGGAAGCAGTCACCCTTGCACACCCATCTAGTTCCCTGCCACTCGAACTGATAGTAGATGCCTCCGACTTCGCAATCGGAGCCGCACTACATCAACGAGAAGACAGGATCCAACCACTGGGATTCTTTTCAAGAAAACTCTCACCAGCCCAGAGGAACTACAGCACATATGACAGAGAACTTCTAGCTGCATATGAAGCTGTCAAGAACTTCAGATACATGTTGGAAGGTAGATCGTTCATCATATGGACTGACCATAAGCCCCTAACATTTGCCTTCCGTCAGAAACCGGAGAAAGCTTCCCCAAGGCAATTACGCCATTTAGACTATATTGACCAATTCTCCACAGACATCCGCTACGTGAAAGGTTCCGAAAACGTTACGGCCGACGCCTTTTCACGAATTCAAGTGATTGATTCAGGCCAAATCATACTTGAAGAACTTCAACAAGCGCAAAGCGCAGATGTCGAGTTACAAACCATCATAGCCAACAATTCTACTTCGCTCAATCTGAGGAAAGTAGAGTTGGGCCCAATCACTATCGTATGTGATACGACCCAAGCAAAAAATCGCCCATTTGTCCCAGAAGCTTTACGACCAACCATCTTTGATTCATACCACAATCTTTCTCACCCTGGAGTACATGCTACCATCAAATTGATTACCGAAAGATACGTATGGCCATCTATGAAAAAGGACATTGCGGAATGGACGCGTGCTTGTATTCCTTGCCAACGAGCTAAATTGTCGAAGCACACTACTAGTCCAATCCTCCGATATGAAGAACCTGAAAACAGATTTGAACATATCAATATTGATATAGTAGGACCACTACCAACAATTCAAGGATTCTCATATTTGTTAACTATGATAGATAGGCATACCCATTGGCCGGAGGCGATACCACTCACTGAGATTACTGCACAAGCTGTAGCTGAGGCTTTACTGACTGGATGGATTGCCAGATTCGGTATTCCGAAAAGAATAACAACCGACCAAGGACGATAGTTTGAATCACAGGTATTCAAACACCTATGCCGAACTCTAGGCATCTCTCATCACAGAACAACCGCATACCACCCTGCAGCAAACGGACGGATTGAGAGATGGCACAGGTCTCTCAAAGCATCACTGAAAGCCGAACTAACCAGAGAACCCGACTCCAATTGGCTTGACAAACTCCTGACTGTCCTGCTAGGCCTACGTTCATACATTATACCACAATGTGACGCCTCAGCAGCTGAACTGGTCACTGGACAATCATTACGACTGCCAGCTGACTGGTTTACATCATCAAAGACATCCGACATCAACGACCCGGATTGGATCAGGAATTTCAAACTGACCATGGCTGAAATCAAACCAGTTCCAATTCAACACAACACCACGAGAAGAACGTTTGTACATTCAAACTTACCTACTACGACACACGTATTTGTTCGACACGACGCTGTACGAAAACCACTTCAACCTATTTATGACGGACCGTACAAAATCATCAGCCGTCAGGACAAACATTTCAATATTGACACACCTCGAGGACAGCAACGAATTTCTATCGACAGACTGAAACCTGCATTTACTTTAGACTCAGAATTTGACAGCGATTTGACATTACCGACACTAGTAGTACCAACTACAACTATAGTACCAATAACGACAAATAAACGAACTGGTCGCCAAATCAATAAGCCTGTTAGATTTAAGTATTTGCAATGTTTGTCATATTTTCTATCAATGTCATATTTCTATGTATCAATTTACATTCAATGTCTCTTTTGTAATGTTTCTTACAATATTTTTTTTTGTCATGCAATATGCAATGTTTGTCATATTTTCTTTCAATGTTTTCTTTTTATGTGTCAATTTATATACAATGTTACAATGTTTTCTTTCTATGTGTCAATTTTTATTCATTTTCTATCTGTCAATTTTTATTAATTTTTTATGTGTCAATTTTTATTCATTTTTCATGTACAATTGTTTTATGTTTTGTGTATTTTTGCATTTTCGTAAATAAATTGTACGAGTATGTTGTCGTCCCATTTACCGCTCAACTCCTATGACTATCACTCCTATCACGCTTTACTTGGCATATCACATGGGTGAAGTGCCAAGTAATGATTTTATGTCTATTCTCAAAAGGAATATTAATAATTTAACCGGCTTGGATCCAGAATTTTTATCAATTATTGCTAATGAATAAACAACAGGATCATGGACACACAGAGTTCGAGGTGGTGGATTCCAATCATTAGTTGGTCCTAATGGTTTATCAAATAAATCAACAAGAGTATCTAGCTCAACAGCAACTGATTATTCATTAAGATTAAAAGGTGGTGATTGGACTATCAATTTTGGATTAATTAAATCATATGAAATAGTTCTACTATTATATCAGTTTGAATTTAAATCGTACAGTAACAACTCAAATGAGGGCACTCGAGAGAAGTTCTTTGTAACTATTTCATGGACAGGGTTTTCGAGTATTCTACTCCAGATGGACGCAGTACAGGCAGAAGCAGAAAAATAACAGCTGGAGTTCTGCAGGGATTCCAAAAGGCGAGGACGTTGAACACTGGATGCTCCTCGCGGAGGATCTGGCCAGTAAGTGGGTGGAGCTATTTGCCCTCCTAGTGGCCAGCTTGGAGGCCTGCGCACGCTACCTCATCGACGAGATGAGGTAGCTTAATAATTTTGACGACTTTCTGGGAATTACGCACACGTAGACGTAATTCAATTAATAAAAATAGAAGAAGATAATATCTTTTTGCAGCAGAGAAACAAGCTGCCATTTACAATTTAAAGCAGTGTGTAACTATACTATCAGTATTTTTAATAGACAAAAATTTCACAGAAATATCTGCTATTCAAGATATACTTTCTGCAGTGCAAATTTTATTATGTAAATTTCATTTTATAAAATATATTGAAAAAAATAATATCCACAGCTATCTGTGATGTAGAAGAGAAACGAAACATATTACAATTATTCAAAAAAGACATTGTATTCTCAGATACCTGAAGAATATAATGCAAATAAATCTATTTTTTTGAAGGAAGCGAGTATGGTGGAAATATGTTCCCAAAATAAAAAAATTCTTCTAGTAGAAAATTTCAGCAAAAATTGGGATTCATGCTAGGAAATGTACGTACATTGTTTACGAGAGTATCCTCCGATGATGGATGATACTACAACAAATAGAATTGAAAGGTCATTTTGGAAGCTCAAAAACTTTTGATTCCATTTCCATCATCTTATTTAGATAAATGTGGATTTAGTGCAGTCATGAATCTACTGAATAAAAACAGGAATTGACTGCGCCAGTTAAAGGGTGCCTACTATACATGGATGACATCATCATGTTTTCCACCTCCCTTCAGGAACACGTGGAAACTCTCGATAAAGTTTTTTTCCAGACTGAGAAGGGCTAACCTTAAAATTCAATTAGATAAATCAGAATTCCTCAAAAAGGAAGTAGCGTTTTTAGGACATTTGGTAACATCAGATGGCGTAAAACCTAACTCTGACAAACTAGTAGCGATTAAAAATTTTCCATTGCCAAGAACACCCAAATAAATAAAAACATTTTTAGGACTAGTGGGCTACTATAGAAAATTCATTAAGGATTTTGCTAAAATAACAAAACCGTTTAGTGTTTATGAAAAGATTTGAAAATAGTCTATAATAAAAAATATTTAAATTGCTTCGACACATGTAAAAATCAGTTGTGTAACGACCCGATTTTACAATACCCGGACATCGCGAAACCGTTTATTCTGATGTCAGACGAGAGTAATTTTGCAATAGGAGTAGTATTATCGCAGGGCAATCATATCTTAAATTCCATCCATACTAGTTGTTCTTTGTAAAACAGTTGATTCAATAAATAATATTAATTTAAATCAAACGTATTTAATTCATCAAGGAAGAAAAACGCTGAAATGCAATAAAATTTTTTGTATTGTTTTAGAATATTTATAACTTTGCCCATCATATTAATTTAAAATATTTGTATTTTAATTTCATGTATTCGAAATAAATTTTTAAAACATGTCAGTAATAGTGCGCGAAATGGCCAATGTTTCGAAAGCTGAAATGAAGTATTCAAACATTGGCTTAAAAAGAAAACAGATCAAGAAACGTTTTTTTGATCAAAAAAATATTATCGATCTAAAGGTTAATATCAGAGTTGGCTCTTTTTATCATATAGTCGACACTGTGCTCAATTACAATGATGTCCCTGAAGCAAATGTAAACGAAGAAGAAGAAAAACGCTGAAATGCAATCTAAATTTTCGTATTGCTATTAGAATATTTGTAACTTTATTACCGATCCAAAGGTTAACTTCAGAGTTGGCTCTTTTTATCATATAGTCGACGCTGTGTTCAATTATAATGATGTCCCTGAAGCAAATGTAAACGAAGAAGAAGAAAAACGCTGAAATGCAATCTAAATTTTCGTATTGCTATTAGAATATTTATAACTTTATTACAGATCCAAAGGTTAACTTCAGAGTTGTTTTTTTTTATCATATACATAGTTGACACTGTGTTCAATCACAACGATGTTACTGAATATGAAAAAAAGAATAACCTTGAAATGCAATCGACGGATGCATTGTGGATTTACCACTTGGTTAATTTTATTTAAATTTTTGTATTGCTATCGGAATATTTTTGACTCTACCCATCACTGTTAGCTTCAACAGCTTAAAGTGGACAGAAATTATGAGGGCATTCGAGAAAAATCCTTTGTAACTATTTCATGGACAGGATTTTCGAGTATTCTACTCCAGAAGGACGCAGTACAGGCAGAAGCAGAAAAATAAAGGCTGGAGTTCTGCAGGGATTGGTCTTAGGACCTAGCCTGTGGAATATAATATATGCCGAAATTCTGCGACTGGATTTTCCCCGAGGAACCCAATTAGTGGGTTTGCAGATGATATGGGGTTGTTGGTTACTGGAAGGAGTTCGTGGCTTCGAGGCACCAGTTTTCAGTAGATAGAAGGCATAAAAGAGAATTCACCGCGAGTACTGAAGTCGATTCCGAAAAATGCGTTTAAAAACTTTATTGTTGATTGGATTATTCGTTTGGAAGTTGATGCGTTGGGCCCTGCGACTACCAAGTGTTCGAACTAGTGTATGAATACACACCGGGCAAGGCCAATGTGGTAGCCGATACCTTCAGTCGACCGGTACGCAACGAGGAGGAAAACTGCCAAGCCTGCGCGGTGGCCGTTGACATTTCCTCAATGGAACGCTATGTTCATGCGGAGTACTCAAACCATGGATTCGGAATTTGACAGTGATATAGAATTTGAAGTATTGCATTCAGATGTCACCGATATTGAATATTCAAATGAAGAATATAGTAAAAAACCAGTTTGTTTATTAAATACAATTAAATACTTGTACCAACTGCAAAGAAAACGTAAACGCCCTCGATTGAAGTTAGTATGAAATTAAAAAATTTATTAGTTATTTTATTATATGATATACATACATGTATAATTATAATTTCGAATAAATATTTGTTACACGTCAATACCACATTAGTTCTCGGCAATTACTTATATAAATTTATATTATTATATTATTATGAACATATACAATAGTTCCACAATTTTTTTGTTTGTGGTCAAGTAATTTGTATACAAACATTTTTTTACATAAAAATAAATGTAATATTTTGAAAAAGACTAATCATTTTAATATCAAATACTTCCAAAATTAAATTGATTCATTTTTTTAAATAAAATATAAAGAGTTTGGAAGAGCTGTTTTTCCAAATTTTTATAATTCAATAACTCATATTTTTTTGCAAAACATGCAGTTTGAGGGGACGCGAGAAATGGACGGAACAAGCTCATACACGTACGTACGTGTGTAGTCGTTAGTAGCTTCGAGATGTAAAGCGAAGCTGACGTCCGTCAGTAATGACTGTCATTTTAGAGCATTTTATCACAAAAATACGCTAAAATGCCTTTAAATAAAAAATATGTCATGTTTATACGTATAATAATGATTAAGATACAAATAAACGCAACTTTTTATTTAAAATAATGCGCTAATATGGAAATAAATAATGCGGGTAACTGAGTTACCTCGCTTCGGACTAACGTCTGTTTTTTTATGTTCCGTACAAGGAAGATTAAGACAAAGCCTTGTTCTGTTTCATCCATTGCAATATGTATTATTGAGCTCTTAACTTTTATCTCCCAGAGAATCAAAAATTCGAATACAACGATGGAATAAAAAGTTTACCGAATAATGGATCCAAATCCAGAAACAAGGCAATTATTACATATCGCTTCTAACAAATTAACAGAAGGAGGCATGAAATTATATCATAGATCTTTGGCCGGTTTTAGAACCATGCGTACCGTCAGAGCTGACGACACAGCGCGTAATTCGCAGTGCGTAGCTTCAGCGCAACTCGTTTTATGCTTTAGAACCGCGCTGATTATCAGCCCTGACAGCTCAGTGCGTCGCGTCAGTGGCGACTCGTTGCTGACTGCTGCAAACTAGAGACATGGCCAATGCCGCGATTTTTCGAATTGCGGCTATATATTTTTTGTGCAAGAAAAATCGAAGACTTCGACAACAAAGAAGAAAAAGACTTCAAGTTCATCCACTTATTGCGCAAAGGTTGCTAGTGGGTGCATTTGTAACATTATTCAACCAGTTAAGGGATGACGATACCAAGTTCTTTAACTACTTTCGCATGTCAGCAAGAAGTTTTGATGAGTTACTGGCAAAGTTACAAGATATGTTACTACGTTGCAGTAACGGACGTTTTCCCATATCACCAGCTGAACGTTTGATGGTTACTTTAAGGTAAGAAAAAAATCAAGTTAAATGCGTTTTTTCATTCATTTAATTGCCAAAGCATCGACTGTATTGAAATACAAAAATTAATCTATTTGGTTATATAAAAATACAAAAATAATTTCCTTTGGTTATCATAACATCGACTGTATTTGAATACAAAAATTAATCTGTTTAGTTATCGTTACATTGACTATAAGAAGATACAAAAAGTTCCTATAGTTGTCGGAAATTCGACTTATATAACAATACAGAAATTCTTTGTTCATCTGTTATAACATATTTAAATCAAAAGTTTTATTTTAACAATGAATGTTCTTATTCTAATTTAACTATTATATTTCCTTATTGTCTATACATATAATTGTTTTTCAAATCAAAATTCTATTCTACGTGTTCTTATTAGAATAAGAACACGTAGAATAGAATTTTGATTTGAAAAACAATTTGCAACAAAGTTGCAATTTCGTTCCAGAGTGTTATCAGTGGCAATTAATATTCAAAATATGTACCTCAAAGCAGTTCATCGACAAATGACACAATGGATAATGAGGCTCCAGTAACAATAAACAATGAGAAAATATAGATCATAGTTAAATTCTAGTTTAATTATCCATTATCCATTGTGTCATTTGTCGATGAACTGCTTTGTCTGAGGTACATATTTTGAATATTCATTGCCACTGATAACACTCTGGAACGAAATTGCAACTTTTGTGCAAGATCAAAGGTTTTCCCAGACCTCTGCGCACGCCTCCTACAGGCCAGGCACGCACGCCGGAGGTCAGCTATCTGCTCGTTCCACCAATAGACATGCCTTCTTGCCACACCCCCGGAACGCCTTGAATGATGAATGAAAATGAAATGAATGATGTTCGTCCCGCTGAAGAGTATAGAGAAGCCAGAAGGGAGCTTCGCAGGGCTATTCGGTGCAGCAAGGAGAGATGCTGGAATGAATTGTGCGAGTCGATCAACCAGGACCCTTGGGGGTTGCCATACAGAATTGTACGGCAGAAGCTGTGGAAGAGGGAGGTGGATGTTTTTCTCAATGTTCCCGCTAATTTGCAGGAGGTTGTCGATGGCCTCTTTCCTATTCATGAAGATAGGCAGGTGGGATTGGAGGCTGACTTGGCCTCTGAGGGTGATGTCTCTCCACTTTCCGTGATTGAGTTGGATCAGGCGTTGCGACATGTAAAGATGGGCAAGGCGCCGGGACCGGATGGGTTCCCCAATGAGGTTGTGGTTGGGGTTGCGCATGATTTTCCTGGGCTGCTGTTAGACGTGTATGGCGCTTGCCTGGAGGAGGGTGTGTTTTGTGCCCCTTGGAAGAAGCAGAGATTGGTGCTGATCCGTAAGAATGGCAGACCTGATGGCCCTTCATCATACAGGCCTTTATGTGTGTTGGGGGGTTTCGGTAAGCTTTTCGAGCGGATCATTCTCCAGAGGCTACATGCGTATACTGAGAATGGTGATACGGCACTGTCTGGGTGTCAGTTTGGCTTTAGGCGGGGCCGGTCTACGATGGACGCTGTCTCTCGGGTTGTGGAGATAGTTAATTCGGCGTGGGAGGGGCCTGCTAGAGCTAGGCGCCTTGTGGTTATGGTGGCTTTGGATGTGCAAAACGCCTTCAATTCGGCTCGCTGGGATTTGGTACTGAAGGCGCTGCGTAGAGATTTTCGTGTGCCCCGGGGTCTAATGAAATTGTTGGAGAGTTATTTGGACAATAGAGTACTTGAGTATCGCTGTCCAGTTGGTGGCAGGCTGAATTCCCGGGTGTTGTCGTCTGGCGTACCGCAGGGCTCGGTCTTGGGGCCGACCCTGTGGAATGTCTTGTATGACGGGTTATTAAGGGTTCGTTTGCCGGATGGAGCTGAGGTTGTTGCCTTTGCTGACGATGTTGCCGTCTTAGTGACGGCTAATATTTCTGCGGGGCTGCGGAGCATTGGTAACGAGGCTCTGCGCAGGGTGAAGGGGTAGTTGGACAGCGTTGGGCTTGAGTTGGCCGTGCCTAAAACACAGGCCATTTTATTCTCCAGGCGAAGACGGAGGCGGAATCGTAGACGTCTTATAGTGCCGAGGTTGATGCTGGATGGATTTGTGGTGCCTTTCGCTAGCTCTGTCAAATATCTGGGGGTCTGGTTGGATCGCCGGCTACGTTTCACAGTTCACATTGAGAAGGCAGCTGCCAAGGCTGGTGCGACGGCAGAGCAGCTGGCCAGATTATTGCCCAACATTGGTGGCCCGAAGACTAGCAGGAGAAAGCTCCTGCATGAGGTTGTTCATTCGACTCTGCTGTATGGTGCGCCCATTTGGTCAGATGCTCTGGGTGCGGAGTTTCGGCGCAGGAAGATGGCTCGTATTCAGAAAAGGAGTGCCATCCGGGTGATTTCTGCCTACCGTACGGTGTCTGAGGCTGCCGTGTTGGCTATTTCTGCGAACCCGCCCGTGGATCTGTTGGCGCGTGAGCGTAAGGCAGTTTACAATGGTCGCGATAAAAAGTTGGCCAAGCTGGAAACTTTTGTTGAGTGGCAGCGTCGGTGGGACTTGGGGCCTTATGGACGGTGGACGCATAGGCTCATTGGTGAGCTGGGGCCTTGGCGGGAGAGGAAGCATGGCGATCTTAGCTACCACCTCACCCAACTGATCTCCGGGCACGGCTGTTTTGGGTCGTATTTGTTCCGAATAAGGAAGGAGCCTACTGAGGGGTGCCATCACTGTGACTCCTTGAGGGATGATGCTGAGCACACCATTTTCCACTGTCCTGCTTGGGCGGCTGAGAGGGGTGTCCTTCGAGCGGCTCTTGGGGTCGCGCGGCTGACGGTGGAGAATATGGTGCCGTCAATGCTCGCAAGCTCATCGGGCTGGGCTGCCTGGTCTAATTTTGCTGCGGCGGTGATCGGTCGTAAAGTGGAGGAGGAGCGCTGTAGAAGGGGCAGGGGTGGCATTGGCCCTTCGTAGCTCATTGCGCAGGGAGGGTTGTGGGGTGGTGGTTTTCGGTTCGTAGTTTGTAGCACTAACTAACTAACAACCTAACAATTCTATTGGAGTAGAGTAGGCGCTCTGAGCTGGGGTGTGAGGTGGTGGTGTAGTGTTATCCCTTCGCCTCTTTGGGCGAATGTCCCTCTCTAAGCGTCTGTGATTGCCCCACATCTAGACGTTGTTGCTGATCAGTAGTCCCTGGGTGTGGTGTAGTATGGTTTGGCGTAGGAGGAGGTTTTTTAGTGGGTATACGTCTGGGTCCTCTTCCCAGTTAGGAATCCCACACTACTGTCGGGCTCGTGCCTGGCGGTGTCTATAAAAGATTTTTCCTCCTCTCGGAAAAAGAAAAAAAAAGATCAAAGGTTTTTAACACTGGGGTCAATGAAGAAAAAAGGCCTGATCATCACTGTCCATATCAGGCATTTGATTTTTTAGCATACATAATATTTCTGTCTCGAAACTGCCATTATCTTGTTCCTGTTGTGTCCATGGCGTTTGCGTTGATCCCTGTTCCGATTGCTGTGTGTCGTCCGTATTATTAACAGTGGACAAATCAATAGAGTTAATTACTTGCAATGACTCAGTAACCATATTCACTTCGGTTAAATTCAAAAATAATAATTCATCATAAAACAGGTATTTTTTCGTATTTTTTGCAGCAATCTCCGAAGGAGTTTTTTTCATGAAAGCTTTACATCTAAAGAAAGCATCCCTAGAAGTCTTCCACCTTTGCTCGATTAGTTTTTCAGTAAAAATGTAAATGTATAATATAGTTAATTAAGTATACTTAATATTATTTTTCAGATTTTTAGCTACGGGGAATGCGTACACAGATCTACAATATTCATTCAGGCTTGGAATAACTACTATCAGTTTGATTATAAATGAAGTATGTTCACTAATTTGGGATACACTTCACGATGAATGTCTACCAGCCATGAGCTCAGATATGTGGCAAGAAGTAGCTGATGGATTTCTTCAAAATGCCAACATTCCTAATTGTGTCGGGGCAATTGACGGAAAGCATATAAGAATTATAAATCCACAGGGAGGTGGATCCTTGTACTACAATTATAAGAATTTTTTTTCCATAGTTCTCCTGGCGATGTGTGATTCAGATTATTGCTTTACATATGTTAACATTGGTGCACATGGAAAAAACTCGGACTCGTCTATATTTAAAAACAGCGCTTTATTCCGAAACCAAGAGAATAACACTTTGAATTTCCCTGGCCCCAAGCCTTTACCCGGAACAAATGATCCAGTAAACCATTTCATTATTGACGATGGCGCGTTTGGTATATCGAAGCATGTAATGAAACCATATGTACGAAGCAACATGACGCATAAAAAAAAAATTCAACTATCGATTAAGTCGCGCAAGAAGATACATTGAATCTACGTTTGGCATAGTGTCTAACAAATTCAGTGTTTCATACTCCTATGGCTGTTAGTGTTAAAGTTGCCACAAACATTATAAAGGCATGCTGAATATTGCATAACTTTATACGAGTTCGAGATGGCTATAGTGTGGAAGACACGTTGACATTAGAGGGCATGATTGATATACAAAATAATCAGCCCATAAGGAGGTCCGGAAATATATTACGGGAACTGCTAGTTGAATATTTTTTGACACTCTTCGGAAGTGTTCCCTGGCAAGACAGATGTATATTTTAACATAACCTCACTTTCTAAGTTTTTGAACTTCTGTGTTTTGAAGGGTATTGGTAATCATAACTTCAACTTACTACGAAAAATACAATAAACGCACTTACCCAAATTGTTTTTCTCAATTTCCTGCACATCCTCAAACAGTGCGACTATGATGTCGCTCCAGGCTTTCAATCTTGCATCTGTGTACGTGTACAATTGGTCAGTGGCGTCCCATAAACATTTTCGCAAACGAACTTCTTCTATTACACGCCCGGTATCAATATTGCGCCTCGTTTTTGCGACCGTATGTACGCTCATCGTTACGATAACTGATTGTGAGCTCGGTAGAGCTTCAGCGCCGTAAGCTCACGCGCGGCGCGTTTGGTCGCGTCGGCTCGGCGTCGACGGCCGTCAACGCTGAGCGTGCGCCGTGCTTCTAAAACGCTGCATTGCATATGCACATATTGGCCTGTGAGCGCCTACCGTCAGCATGGTTCTAAAACCGGCCTTTGAAATAACTTTTAATTTATAAAGGAAATATATCAATAAAAGAAAAAGGTGAAATCTGTGAAAATTTTAAAGATGGTATCAACAAAATGTACTATACATCTTCAGAAAACTGTTCATGCAGTTTTTGGAAACAATACAATGTTCTTAGTACGAAAGGAACGAAAAATCGATACATTTTCAGAATGTTTTCACAACAGATGCCAAAAATAAGATATTAAAGATGAACAAATTGATTTGAATTCGGATAATGTTAAATTTAGTAGTAGTGATAATTCACAAACAGATCAGAAACCTTTGACTCTAAATGAAAAATTTTATTTTGTGCTTAATTCGATCGGAGATTTACCTGATATAATATTAAAAAAATTTAAATAAAAAGCTTGAATTACTGAATAACAAAATGAGCATTTCATTCTATGAAAGTACAGATGTATAGTATGACTATGTTAGCAATTATTATTGGATTTGCATCAATAAATAGTTCAATCGTCAATAAAGAACTATGTATTCTTGCTGCAATAAATGATACAACCAATGGCACTGATATTTATCGTCAAGTATGTACAAGAGTTCAAAAATTTCGATGTATTTTGAATAAATTCGCGAGAACCTAACTCAAGTCCCGGCTATATTTTCGTAGTTTTCTCATTAACCTTACATAGTTTATCGATGTATTTTGAATACATTTGCGAGAATCTAATCCAAGTTCCCGCTATATTTTCGTAATTTTCTAATTCTAATTTTAAAGTATAAGTTTAGGGAACTAGCAATTCCTCCGAGGCCACGAGGGCAATCCGACAAACATCTCACCCACAATACCGACGGCAACGAGACCAATTATTTGAAGACCACGAGGATGACCCTTTATAAAGCGGCTACCATAGAGACTGAGGTATTAACCCACCAATGAGGACGTATCAGTGGATTGAGTGGGGTGTAACATAAACCCCTTTCCCCCCTTTTCACATAAAGGAAAACGGGAATTTGACACGATATTTTAAATAGAATAAATGTGTCAGTAAGATTTTGCAAAATCCAGAATAATATAAATGATGCGATTTAGATGCGGTGAAATTAAAAACGATATTTTATTAATTTAAAATATTTGTATTTTAATGTCATATTTTCGAAATAAACATGTCAGTAATACGGATTGTGAAATGACCAATGTTTTGAAAGCTGAAATGAAGAATACATACATTGGCTTAAAAAGAATATGGATCAAGAAACGTTTTTTGGATCATAAAAATATTACCGATCCAAAGATTAATATCAGAGTTGGCTCTTTTTATCATATAGTCGACACTGTGTTCAATCATAACGAAATTACCGAAGATGAAGAAAAACCCTGAAATGCAATCGACGGATGCATCGTGGATTTACCACTTGGTTAATCTTATCTAAATTTTTGTATTGCTATTAGAATATTTATAACTTTGCCCATCATATTAATTTAAAATATTTGTATTTTTATTTCATGTTTTTGAAATAAATTTTGAAAACATGTCAGTAATAGTGCGCAAAATGGCCAATGTTTTGAAAGCTGTAATGATGTATTCATACTGTAGTGTTTGTGTCTGCGTATTGTTGCGTACGCCGTCTCACGTACACAAGCGGGGTAGGTAACGTCGGGGGGATTGGTGTGGGAGACGCCGGAGTGATTAGACGTCCTGCGCCTGCGCTTGTGTAGTAGTGAGCCGGAGAAACACGCAAGGTACCTCCCTAGGTAAAGGGGTCACTACACATACATTGGCTTAAAAAGAATACGGATCAAGAAACGTTTTTCTTTATTATAAAAATATTACCAATCCAAAGGCTGGTGGAACGCTTCCGAGGATATATAGACGGTCACAGAGTGATCATCGGAAGCGACCACCAACCTCCAAAGTGGCTGATGACCCACAAATCCCCCACGGGGAAGCTGATGCATCGGGCCCTGCGACTACCAAGTGTTCGAACTAGTGTATGAATACATACCGGGCAAGGCCAATGTGGTGGCTGATACCTTCAGTAGACCGGTACGCAACGAGGAGGAAAACTGCCAAACCTGCGCGGTGGCCATGGACATTTCCTCGATGGAACGCTACCTTCATGCGGAGTACTCAAACCATGGACCCGGTTTTGGGTCCAATCATTGCCGATCTGGAGGGGCCAGATGACCTAGCGGCTTTCTGAAGGACAACACGAGGATGCCATTTGAGCCAAGGAGTGCTGCACTATCGTGCAGAGATGGACGAAGAGGAGCCCCGTATCGCTGTCCCAACAAGCCTACGAGAAGAGCTACCGAAGGAACTGCATGACGCTCCTACGGCCGGCCACATGGGCGTAGAAAGGACTGTGCAGCGAGTAAGACGGCACCATTACTTTTCTGGGATGTGGGAGTACACAAAAAAATTGTCAGCACAAGCTTGGAAACCGCAGGCCAGCCAGTCTTCTACAAACTCCAGTCCCCACTCAGCAGTTTGAGGTGCTGGAAGTGGACCTGTTCGGCCCACTTCCAGAAGGCGAGGGCGGTGAACACTGGATGCTCCTCGCGGAGGATCTGGCCAGTAAGTGGGTGGAGCTGTTTGCCCTCCTAGTGGCCAGCTTGGAGGCCTGCGCACGCTACCTCATCGATGAGATGAGGTAGCTTAATAATTTTGACAACTTTCTGGGAATTACGCACACGTAGACGTAATTCAATTAATAAAATAGAAGAAGATAATATCTTTCTGCAGCAGAGAAACAAGCTGCCATTTACAATTTAAAGCATTGTATGTAACTATACTATCAGTATTTTTAATAGACAAAGATTTCACAGAAATATCTGCTATTCGAGATATATTTCCTGCAGTGCAAATTTTATTATGTAAATTTCATGTTATAAAATATATTGAAAATAATAATATCTACAGTTATCTGTGATGTAGAAGAGAAACGAAACATATTACAATTATTCAAAAAAGATATTGTATTCTCAGACACCTGAAGAATATAATGCAAATAAATCTATTTTTTTTGAAGGAAGCGAGTATGGTGGAAATATGTTCCCAAAATAAAAAAATTCTTCTAGTAGAAAATTTCAGCGAAAATTGGGATTCATGCAGGGAAATGTGGGTACATTGTTTTTGAAAGTATCCTCCGATGATGGATGATACTACAACAAATAGAATTGAAAGTTCATTTTGGTTCTCAAAAACCACATTAAGACAAAGCTTCGTTCTGTTTCATCCATTGCAATATGTATTATTGAGCTTTTAACTTTTATCTCACAAAGAATCCAAATTTCGAATACGATGATGGAATAAAAAGTTTACCGAATAATGGATCCAAATCCAGAAACAAGGCAATGATTACAGAAATTACACAAATGAACAGAAGGAGGCATGAAATTATATCACAGGTCTTTGAAATTACTTTTTACTTTTAATTTATAAAAGAAATATATCAATAAAAGAAAATGGTGAAGTCTGTGAAAATTTTAAAGATGGTACCAGCAAAATATACTATACATCTTCAGAAAACAGTTCATGCATTTTTTGGAAACAATACAATGTTGCTTGCCGCCATATTTTGTTTGTACGATAGGAACGAAAAATCGAAACATTTTCAGAATATTTTCACAACAGATATTGAAAATGAACAAATTGATTTGAATTCTGATAATGATAATTTAGTGGTAGTGATAATTCACAAACAGATCAGAAACCTATAAAACTCCAAATGAAAAATTTAATATTGTGCTTAATTTGACTAAAGATTTAGCTGATATAATATCAAATCACGCCAAGCCATCATTACTTAAGTACATATGTTGATGAATTAAACGTGATAAAAGATAATGCTCGAAATGGCTTATCGTTCTTAAACCAGAATGTAGATAGTTTAAAAACTATATTGGAAGAAAATACACAATCTGAAGAACAGCTTGAAAATATCACCATCAATAAACCCAATACATATTTAAAATTTAAGAACAAAATAAAATGCAAGGGTCGTCCCGAAAAAAATAAAACCGAAATCGTAACATGACTCTCTTTTCCATTGGTATCCCTAACAAGGATGGCAACCCTGGAGAGCCATTGGACCATGACTCCAATACTCACATTCCCGTTTGGACCATCGTGGAGAGCAGATGTTGTGCGACTTACCTCACCTTTCATGATACCATGAACATTGCTTGTGAGCGCAATCGAATTTAAGTTAAGGAAATAAAACCGATTATTTACCCATAAATTTCTAGTCAAATGAGCATTGATGACACAACTTATTTTTCAAGATTGGTTTACAAAATTCTCAAGCAGACTGAAAATATTCATACTTGTATTCATTATAATTCAGAAAACACATTTTCTTATTAAAATTTGATAGTTTAAAAGTTTTAAATATTTTGGTAGTCTTTATAAAGTTAAATTTTATGTAATTTAATATTCCATAACATTTTAATAAACATGCTCTTTTAAAACACCTTTATGAAGCTGAATATTATAAACATTTCATAAAATATTAATATATTTCTATTTAAAATTTTTGACATCATTGTTATAAGTTTTTTACTTGATCGCGTTTTATACTAGAAAATATAAAGAGTTTTGTGAGATTAAATAGAACGAGTACAATGAAGTATCAACATCAAAATATTCACATGCTTGTAAAGGGTAAATATTTTTCAGAGCTGAATATTAAAATTGTTTTAGGAAGTATTAATTAACAATCTAATATAATTTTTATGATTGGTACGTTTGACAAGTTGAATTATCATATCAAGTAAATATAAAACAGGGAGATCATTTGTCCGGATTATAGTTTTGTGTCCCGGAATGGATAATTCATTTATTATTGACATAATATATTTATTCCTTGTGTTCATTTCATAAAAGATGTAAAATTCGCACTTTGTTTACTAGGTACCCATGCAGCTACCGAACGAGTGTTTTCAATTACAAACAATTTGTGAACAGCAGATGAATCGCAATCGCAATTGAACATAAAGACAATATTTATAACAAAGTGCAGTTTCAAGCGCAATACTTGTGAAAATTTCAAACAACAAACAGTAATTGTGAGAAACTTCTTAAAAAGGATCATGACATCGTAAAATACAAATTGTATTATGCTATTGATACTCTTTTTGAACGTGTTCACAAGAATGATTAACGTCTATTTGGACAGTCAAATAATATTAGATCTAACGATTATATACTTCCAAAAACCTTTGATACATGTAGTCTTGAAACTGGTCGTGCAGAAGTGTCGAATTCAACTATTTCAGGCTCATCTTAAAAATAAAATAATAGATTAAAATTAAAAATCAATTTACAAGTCACTTAATGTATTTTCTATTTACCCATGGTCAACAGGGAGAGATATTAGATTCACCAGATTCTGAACATCAAAACTTTTTGTATGATTTTTCTTTTTGTAATGATTGAATTTCAATAGGTCGTGTTATAATACAAATGTGGCTAAAAGAAAAAAAAAAACCGTTACAATTATTATTAGTTAAAGGCGATTAAAAAACAATTTATTGATATTATACATACCTTTTAGGTGCTTAATCACCGTACCGCCAATTGAGTGTCCACTTTTCAATCACGAGCTTTTCCATTCTCAATTGCGTCGCAAAAGTTTTCAACGACGACAAAGGGAATTTCAGCCTTTCCGGTATCCGGAACATTCTTATCTATTAGAAAATAGCAGACAATCAATACAAACATCATAAGATAAGACAAAGTGTATGTAAATTTACTCACAGTAGTAACTTGTGGAAAGTTCGAGATAAATTGCGCCGCCATAGGACAAGAGGGCAGACGAACGTGTTCGGCTCATTTAAATCGCGAAAATAACTTTTTCGGTATTTTTTTAATGTTGAGAGACTTAATTGTCTTATATATTATTAATAAAAAATGGTAAACTTCACTTTTTTCTTGATTTTTGCAAAAGTGAATAGCACGTGCGCAATGAGTCACACTAGCGAACCGACTGGCGTCACATCACTCTCGGCCTTTTCCCGCGTATCATGTTGTGTCATAAAACGTAAATTTTTGAGCATGTATAGATTTAATTCAGAGCGAGCTAAATATGTATAGTAAAAATGGTTACTAGACACAAACTCACACGACGTAAACTCAAGTGACGCAAGCTCACATGACCCAAGCTCAAATGACACAAGCTCACACGACCCAAGCTCACATAACCCAAGCTTACATACTTTCGAAATTTTCGAATTAAAGTGAAAAAGTTTAACACGAAACTAAATTGACTAAAATATGTTTTTTGTGTTTAACGAATTTCATATTAGATGTTATAGTATACGTACACAGTACTTTTTAAGTACCAAAGTACTATTTCTTTTTAACCGATTTCCACTATAGTATCATTTATTTTCACAAATAATACGTATTAAGGATCATGTTTTACCATTCATTGTTTAATTATGAAAGGCATATAACTTAAATAAATAGGTATTGAAAGATTTTTGTAAATATTTTTTCTATACATAAATAGATTCAATGTGATATTCAAAAAATAATATTTATTTTGAAAAAAAAATAACGAAACACAACTATCATATGTTTCACTATATTTTTTTCCATTCTATATTATATACACATATTTTTCTGAATTCCAATAAAAATTATAATGTCACACTCAGGATGCGGCAAACGAAATTGCAGATGCAAAACGTGTCAAAAGGTTTTAGTACTCAAGCTGAAAGATTTGGATAAGACAACCAGGATGAATCAAGTGAGAGAATGTCTATTAGATTTGTACATCAAACCGAATCCAGATCTGAAAACTGGGCAATTAGTTACATTCCAAGAAGATATCCACGATATATACGGCAATGGACTTTTGCATCCTATCAAAATCAATGTCGAAGTCCCAGTAGAGGTCAGTAAAAATTACTCTAAAAAAGAATATGGAATTTGGTGTTTGGGAAAATCGAAGAAAGGTAATTTTCTGTTTGTTTTAAAATATGGTGTGTATAAATATTTGTGATATTATAACAATTTACAGGTGGTTGTCTCGGTTCTAACAAAGGGACAAAAGAGAAGAATCATAAAGACATCAATTTGAAAGTGAAACTTGTAATCGACAATGATAAAAGAACTCTGAAGGTGAAAAATCAGTGATCCAATCGGAATAATATGAACTTAAAAACTACTTCTAATGTTTTAATATTACTAAATCATTGTATATAAAATAAATAATTTAAAATAAATTTTGTCTTAACTTATCTCCCATAAAATATTTGTTTATACATTTTCCAAATTACACCCAAACTGCAACAGTGTAATTGAACTTGAAAAATTTGGACTAAAATTATGCAAAGTCCTTGTTGAAAAAGTGAGTAGGATTGGTGTTTGGGTACCGCACAAACTGCCTTCAAACAATAAAGAACAGCACAAGCGCCTAACAAATCAAAAACCGTAGATATAAAAATCAAACAATTAAAATTGGTATTTTTACTACATCCACCATACTTATCAGATTCATTAACTTCAGATTATTTTTTATTTAGGTCCTAAGAACATTCATGAAACGAAAAAAAATTAAAACCGTACTAAAACAGCATGCAGCATCTGAAATTTTATGTTTGTTTTGGGTTTCTCCATTTCACATTTAATTTTAAACAATTCTTAAATACAAAAAGTCAAGCTATGAATGAACTTTAACAAATTTGGAAATCTACATTTTGTAAAATATTTTGTTAAAAAAAAAAAAAAAATAATTATATAAGTATATGTATACATAAATAAAATAAGGAAAATAAAAACACTTAAAAAAATAATTTACACTCTTTATTCTTTCACATAAATAATTTTAGTTGAGTATTACGGTAGTTACTAAATTGGTTGCCAACATATGATTTTGTTGGACGAACAATTTGGAGAACACAAAAACATTAGTTGATTGCATTTAAAAAAATTACTGTGCAGAATCAGATCATATGCAACTCCCTTAATGGAAATAAAAAATCAAAATAAACAATTAAACATAATATATTGAGTTACACCAGTGAACTGGCAGACCATTGAATCAGTTCTGTGGGTAGATTTTTATACAGTTTAATAGCTTCGGATATTTGAAAAGGTGTAAGTTGTAGTTTGTGTAATTGATATTCTTTTTGAATGTAATTCCCAGAAAGATTGATGTCTCCTTTGATTGGCGCTATCAATTCTAACGATTTTATATGTTCGAAAGCCTTCAATATCACTGCTCTTGGAACTGATTGTGCAGAAGAGTTGGAGTTGGCAAATTTGGTGTACCTTAAAATTTTATGTAATGTTAGTATTGAAAGTAAGTTTTAAATCACCACATATGTTTACCTGTTTAGTATCATTTCAAAATTCATGGGTTGGTTGTCAAATATTTCAATCTGATGTTTCATAGCAATCAACAGAGATATTTCCAAAATTGACAAAGAAGTGAGAATGAGGATTTTATCATCGACATCAGTATAATTCTGCATTATTTCTACGACATCGGAAACTTCTAGTTGTGGATGATTTGATGAAATTCGGCACACTAATTCAATCTGTGAAAAAGAAAAAAATAATTACTACACAGTAAAAATTATGTAATGTAAATATAAAACAAAACAGACCATAAAATTTTTAAACACTTGTTCGTTTACATCCATATCATACAGCCTTTGAATACAGTTTTGGACACATTTATTATTAGAAAGGATTTTGATATGTTCATTCCAAAATGATACAAATATTGGATCGAGATGGCGGAATTCTTTTGTGCTACTTTTACATTTCAATAAAATATCATAAGGGATATCAAAATCATCACTAGACTTGTTATTGTCTTCCGATTCACTAAACGAGTCATTTTGTAAATTTATTGATTTTTGAGGACGCATTTTTTTCAGTTTTCTTATTTCAGAAGGTAAGCTAAGTAAATTGACAAAAAGTCGAGTTTGACTATTGAAATTGTCTTTTTCAGAATTATCGTTATTTGGGAACAGAAAAATTTGCCGATGAGAGAACCTAGATTTGACTCTCTTTTCTAATAGCTCAATAACATCTAAGCGACATGTAAGACCTAAAATATTATAAATATTATATATTATATGCACATAAAACAAAACAAAAAGAATAACATATAAATACCTAAAACACAAATTGGTGCCTGTTTACTTTGTGCTACATCAAACAGATTATATAATAATGTCTGACTTCCATGACTGTAACAGAAAAGATCAAATTCTTCTAAAATGAAGATAACACTCTTACAATGTTTATCTTGACCAGACTTTAAAGACGATAGTAAGAAAGCTAAATTTTCAGAAAAAGAACCAAACACTTTATCACCAACAGCATTTTCTAAGGACATCTATAAACAAAAAAAATCTTGAATATGGAATATGGATAATAGACAAGTATTTTTAATATGTTTCGAACCTGTGTGGTGATGGCTTTAAGTGCAAGTTTATCGTCTGTATGCAAAAGACCATTTAATTTCACTACAATGGAATTGCTTTCAAATTCTGGTATTTGATTTAAGTCCCATAGTACTCGGTTGACAAGCTGCAAATTATAAATATGAATTGTTCAAACAATAATTTAGTATAGAAATTAGAAATATAGATATAATTAAGTAATCTAACAGTGGTTTTTCCAGCTCCTCTTGGTCCAATAACGAGAGCTGAATTCGATTCTCCAGATTCTGTGGTTCTTGATAAAAGATCTTGTACATGTAGTTTTTGTTGCGAGTGATTTCTAAACGTGAGGTTATCTTCGATGATTTTCATCTTCAAATATTTTCTGGTGAGTTTTATTTGTATGTCTTCAAGATTTTGTATCATTTTGTAGCTTACAAGTTAATTTATCGAATGCTACAAACGTTGCCCGAAGTATTAACTGACAGCATAAACACAACAATTCCCGCGCACAACTGACAGATACGTTATCATAAAACGCACATGTGCGAGCATGTAAATTTTTTATTTAGATTTGGAAATTGAGGAATTGTCGAATATTAAATTGTTTTTATTAATTTTTATGAATTAGTTAATTGATTAATTGATATTATATGTTTAGTATTAAGTTCGAACCTCATCTTTCGATGTTTTTTTTATATTGAAAAACAATAAATTAAAATTGTACATTTACCAGATGAGCAAATGTTTGCACAAACGACACTAGCACATACGACACTGGCACGCACACGTTTTAGGGCAGTTGGATGAAGGCACTACATCAGTGGTTCTTAACCAGTGGTGCGCGCACCACTAGTGGTGCGGGAAGAGTTTTTTTGGTGGTGCGAGAGAAGTCTAGCAATATAAATAAAATTATTTTTATTTATAAAAAAAATAAAATAAAAATAAAAGGGATGCAATACTGCTATTAGCTTACTTGGAAGATATTTTTAGCCACTTAAATGAACTAAACGTATCAATCCAAAGATTTGGAAAAAATATAATAACATCTAGTGAAAAACTACAATCATTCGTCGGAAAACTAGAAATATGGATTCGGCGAATAGAAAATGCGAATTTTGCGAACTTTTCCTTACTCGATTCGATTATTTTGGAGAGTGAAAAAAAATCAATTTCATCTGATATTGTAATACATTTACAACAATTGGGTAAATCATTCGACAGATATTTTTCAACTGGAAATATCAGCAAAACTAAAAGATGGATCCAGGATCCATTTTTATATGACCTAAATTCGATGGATGATAATGATTTAAAAAAAGACGATCTTATTGAAATGCAAAAAATGGACATATTCAAATGGAATTTCAAAAATTGGAATTAGAACAATTCTGGTGTACACAATTAGAAGCTCATCCACGGCTAGCGAAAGAAGCATTGCAGTCACTTTTACCGTTTGCTACCACCTACCTGTGTGAAATAGGATTTTCATCGCTTGTGCACATAAAAACTAAAACTAGAAATCGCTTAAATGCAAGTGACGATTTACGCGTATCTCTTTCGAGAAAAGAGCCTCGCTTCTCAAATATAATATCCAACAAACAAGAACAAATTAGTCATTAAGTAATATAAACTTACTATCATATAAACTTTTTTTTCTTTTCATAGTATATGTTTTTTTCTTTTTCCATATATTTTTATACAGATATTTTATGTATCTTTTTGTATTTTTTTGCTTTCTTTTTTATTATTGTTTTTTTTTCTAAGCCACTGTGATGAATTGGGAGTCTCCTGTCATGTCACAGCGGTCTATTATACATATATGTTTTTTGAAAATAAATACATGTACATATATTTTTTTAATAAATAGATTATATTTTGCAATTAATGTCTTTTTCAAAATTGAAAAGTCAAATCCCATTTTTCAATGTAGTACACAGAGCCGTAGCAACCTATTGGCAATTGGGCAAGTGCCAAGGGCACGCGATTTTTGGGGCACTGAACGAATTTAATTTTTAGCAATTATATCAATTTTGGTCATAAATTTTGCAAAAGATACGAATTTTTTTTGGGACTAGAATAGTTTCGAATAGTGACGAGTAATAATTTTTTTTGAAATTTTAAAAGTATGGAATAATTTATTTTCGGCAGAGGGGCACCAAATTTAGGGCGCCAAAAATATTGCTGCGGCTCTGGTGGTGCGGGAACCTATTTTCAGGTTCAAAATGGTGCGGCTCTCTAAAAAGGTTAAGAACCACTGCACTACATGATAGTTAAATGATCCGATCAACGCTTTATATTTTATTTTAATCATTAATCATACTACTTATTTCTAAATTTTTCATGGATTGAGTTCTACGCTCGGTGTCGTAGTTTCGTGTGTACTACTGTCGGCATGTGCCAGCATTGTGTTTGATAGTGTCGTTTGGTAAAAAAATTGAGAACCAAGAAAATACAATCAAATATTAATTTTTATGAGAATATTTGAAAATTCGTAATAATAAAAAAAATCGATAATAAAAATAAACCGATGTTTGCTCTTTAAAGGTAGTCCCAGAAGAGTAATGGAGTGTCTTATATTTTATGTCAATGTATACGGGTAAAAGCACTGACACGATAAAAATAGACTACTATCCATTTCAAATAGCAAAACCTTCAAGCAACAGGCAAGCATTGAATACACAGTAATCTTTCAGATTTTTTTATTCCACTCACTATATAAATACAATTAAAAGTTAAAATATTATACTACAAAATACGCTATTTTCAAGACAGTGAATGATAATAAATGAAGTCCCCTATCAATATAAAATATAAAATATCAATTTTTCATACGAAAACTAGACTCACGAAATTGCAGTTGAAACCTCAAACGCCAATGTATACGTTTCAATAATGAAACTGAATCCACCATACCCACACATATATATTAAAATAATAACACTCAAAAAAGGAACCCTTTGTAGTGAAATCAAATAAAAAGGATCCCGCTGAAAAGAAGCTAATCTGCCACCTGTTGTTCCGACGTCGACGACCAGTCGGCCCTTTCACTTCTTCAGCTCCTTTGACGCCTTCAACGGCAATCACGTAGGAGGTGCCGCGTGTTTTCGGGGACCGAAGGGACCTCAGAGGACCATGGCACGAATACGAATGAGACCTCTGTGATGAAAAGCGAACGCGACTGAAAAGTCCTTTCGCGGGAAGTGTCGCAGATAAGCCGGGGACATGTCAGCTTGCCTCGTTACAAGGGTATTTCTGAATCAATATTTTATGTTTTGTGTGTGTTTTGATGGTTGGAGGACGCTGCGTGATTTTTAGGAGTTATTTGACAAATGGAGCTTGAAATGATGATGGTTTATTTTTATAATCGAATGTTAGAATAGTAGCGGATTTGTTTTGTGATACACAGATCAAAATCAGTCACGTTAATAAAAGTTGTATTGCGTATAGTGTGTTACGCTACATTTTCCACGAAAACCGCAAAAAATCTAGCGTTTTTTGTGAAATTCAAACGACATTGAAGAAACATTTGACATTCGTATCGAAATGATTTTTCAATTGGTGACTCCTCGACTTTCATTTTTTAGAATGAGTTCTATTACTACTTAAAAAGCCGAACCTTGCATCTGTAGTTTTCAACGCCCTTTTAAACAACATTGTGATACACTGGTGTCAGAAATATAAGTGTTTTCCAGACTTTCAAATGTATTATATATCATAAGACACGTCAACTATCATATTTGATAGATGATATTAAACATTTATTTTTTTAATAACCAACAGACGACGCAAAATTTCAAGAAAATGCAAGATTGTATGCGTTTTCATAGAAAACGCGATTACACAAAAGTTGCGTAACATATAATATTATATTGCTCAGTATTATTCGACGCTCGTTACGGAATTCTTTCGCTTTCGCTTGTTTGCATTTCGTTATTTTTCGGCCCTTCTTCGCCAGGACACTAAGCGGCGATTTCCGTGCGAAAATTGAAAATTTGAACGTGCGCCATTTCGTTTATGGAAACGCCAGGTATGCGCGTCCGGTTTCCTCTCGAGCATTGAACGGGATAATTATAATGAAAATCGATCGATCACTTTCCATCGAACGGCCATATTTATGGGTAATGTTTGATTCTTTCAAATGTTATGTTATATTGATTTTTTCGGTGGACGTCATACGAAATGTCATGTGTAAAAATGTAGTGTAGGTCTTCTGAGAGTTCAACGGGCATTAGCATTAGGTGAAAGACATTTACAGAAATCATAAATGGAAAATCTGACATTTTGGATAGGATTCGTGTGTGCGGTTTTAGTTTCGTGGAACACCTTTGCAGACGGTTTTATTTTCGTATTCATTTTATATAAAAATTTTAATACTCTTGATGGTTTACTTTAAACATCAAATTTTATTTATTTTTTTAAAATTCCTCATTTTTATATGTGGAATTTATAAAATAGAAAAAAACAATTAGTATTTTGCGATACGTCCATTTTTTTCGATGCTTTGTTCGCGTCCGATACATTGTACGGATTTCGTTCCGTAAATGCCTTTGATGCGTGCAGATGCATCAGCGGAATGAAAGCTTGCGGTTTCCATCGCAAATAACACAAAACAATTTCACGAATTGAATATATACAATTTGAATACATTTTTTACACCAATAAAAATATTGTAATTCGAATATTTTAATACAAAAATCGTTTCTAAAACACATGCCATCCTTCCGATCAATAATGGAACGTTGCAAATAGCAAATACCTTCATTATGCAAAAATTTGACATTTCTCGGATAATTCCATTAGATCGTATTACGTGACGTAATAATATTTACATCTCGGTTGTTAATTTCATTGCAATATATTGTATTATAGAATATTATACATAGAACTGAACCTGAGAGATTACACGGTTGCCTTTGTATAGACCAGACTTCATCCTCTCAGTATCGATCTTCAATAAGATGTATAAATACAACGTGTGTGTATGTGTTACTGTGAAAGTGCGGAAGTTTCACATAGTATTTATTATAGTGAGGTTTTGATTTGAATTTGAAACAATTTGGGCATTTTTTAAATAGTGATAGTTAGAAATATAACTGAGTGAGTATATAAAATTGAGCGTTTGAAAAAACTGTTATATTTTGAAACTCATATGCTTAAAGAATTATTATAAATTAAAAAAAATTGCAATCAAGCAAAATAAACTTATGATATTAGAATTCGACATCAATCGAAATCGTTTGGTCAAAGTCACAATTGGAAATGATTACAAGCTTTCATCAGACTTTTACTACCTGATACTAGCATTTATCGATTAATTACAAGATTTATCAATCGTTGGACTTTACAGTAACAAACGTATGGCGTTTGTATACCTTCGCCGTACAATGAGCGCGATTCGCGTTGTTTGCGTCTTAATTTCATTCGCATCGAGTTAATTAGTGGATGTATCGCATTACAAACACGATTGTATTATTCTAATTACGGATGTACAAATATCAATTGCGCTATGTGTTAGAATGGCAATCGTCCCATTCAGTACTACGAGTAAAATTAAATTAAAACGTGAAAGATATTTAAAAAAAACATGATATTTCGTGGTAAAAAACCATTGCATATTCGTAATAATGATACTGAATTAGATTTCCCGTAGTGAAACTAATCATTTTCATTTCATACGGAGTACATTTACGATGATGAAACATCGGACAAAATTGAAGACACATCTCATACAATATTCTTCATCGATTTCGGTTATATACAAAAAAAAACATTAACTACACTCTTTTCACGAAACCATCAATTTTCCACATCTAATCACCGCCAATTTCCTCCGATACCCAATCACAGCCGAGCTTTACATACACACAAAACTCGACATTTCCGCATTCGATTATTTCCCACATACGAGGGCGGAAGCACACAGTTCATATGCGGATGTAGTGTGTACGGGTTCCCAAATTGGTCGTACGAGGTCGGCCTGGGGCCCCGCTAAGTGCACTCTGGGGAGCCCCCCGGGGGCGCAGGCCCGAGTAACAGGTGGCCCCCACCGGAGCCCCCATCGCATCCTTTCGCACACAAAACTCACCACAATTCAGGCTGAAACGCGTCCTGTGTCGTGTATGTGGTCTTCATGTGAGATGTTTAGTTTCTAAATTCTCTATTTTTTATTTAGATATGGAAATGAGAGGTTTGTTTTCAAAGATTTTGGGGAAAATTTAATAATTTAATCCACGGTTGTGGCAAACGGTCAATTGCCACCACCCTAGAGATTTAAATAATTTTATACAAATACATTATAATTAAAATTCAGATTTAAAAAAAAAAGTTTAATAAAAAAATATTCAAGCATATTTAGATTTTTATATTTTTTCATATATAATTTCACTAATATGGTATATTTTTGAAAAAAAAATTTGCCTGCTGCGTTAATGTCTCTAATTTTGAGAAAAAATTATATTCAATCGTTTCGTTTTTATCAGAAAAAATAGTATTTTTAGTATATCTCTTTAATTTCTCATAAATTTTATTTTTCAAGCTTTTTATTATTGATACTTTTTGTTGAAAAAAATTCGCCTGTGGCGCTATTAAAGAAAAATAGTAAAAAAATTAAATCATAAAAAGCTTGATAAAAAATGAGTACCGACACATTTTTTTTTAAAAAAAGCACTGATCATAAGTCTTATTTTTGAAAACAAAGTATATTAAAAATTAGAAATTGCCCCCATCCTGCAAATTTCCTGGATCCACCGTTGGGAAAATACTTATTGAGAGTAAGCTTAAGCGTCCTCATTTTTTATTGTATCAAGTCTTATCATAGACAGATGGAAATTGATTATAATGTTTGAACTTTCAATGTCTGAAAGTTTTTAAAAGAATGATGTGTTATATTCAGATAAAAAAGTATGAATTTTTATGGTATTGGAAAGGGTTCGTTTTGTAGTTGTTGTTATATAGATTTTATATTCCAAATTCATCAAATAAATAGAAAAGGTTGAATTTCACTTGTAAATTTCATTCGATTTGAAAAAGGCTGAATTTGAATTATAAAAATATGAATTTTAAGTGTAAAAACTTGTATGAAGAGCATATGATAACGATTATGGTATGTTAAATGGTTGATGATGTTTTCAGCTTAATTCTGTGTTTGATAAAAATTAGGATCATACTTTATTTATTATCACGTAATAAGGAAAAAAAACAGCTATAATTTCAATGGTAGTTAAAAGGTCTTATTCATAATTAAATTCAAATATTTATATGTTTTATATAAAAGTTTTTAGCAAATCATAATATAGAAACTTTCATTTTTCCTATTTTAAAATATTATACAACGAACAATGAACTCACATATTAAATTTCACATTATATTATTATTTCCGAAAACAACTACGTTTCTCAGTAACGAGCAGTAAACAAAACATCGGATCAAAACAACACAACGAAACATAATATAAAAAAACATCACTAATAATAAAAATTGTGAATTTTCGAACTGTCCTCATGCATGTATTTTACAGCAAACCGTTTTATCTTGTTTTCAGCGCGCTTCCAACGGAACGTTGGAAATTTCACGAAGCATAAACGGACGCCTCAATTCAATTGAAAGCGTTCGTATGTCGAAGCCATTTTTTCAAACATATTTTATATTTTTTCGAGCGAGAAAAGTCGATGACAGCTGTCGCAGATCCGATTGTTTCGAGTGCGTCTAACCAACACTGTTAAATGCGATTTTCGAAACGGATCGGCGGTCGTGTTGTCCATTGATTTTATGAATGCGATGGAGTTTCGATATGTGTTGACAGGTCGTCGTGTTAACGTCGTGTTGGGCAACAGTGTGTAGCCGAAGCTTATCGAACATTCGTTCGTGTAATTGTCAGATGAAACGCCAACGCTCGTGATCGGGAATAAAGGTGTCTATTGTTTGATAGAAAATGGTAGAATATATATTTAACGATTGTCGTGGATGATTGGAGTTAAGTGAGGTGTAATGTGTAACGTGATTGGTGAGATAATGCGTTGTTTGTATTTATAGGAAAAGTGATGTTTTTTATAATTTTATACAACTTTTTTTTGAACTTCGATGGTATCTAAAATATCTGATAGTGGTTGTTAAATAAGCTGCAAATCATCATCATCATAATTCTCCTGTAGTAATATTCTGCTAGTATGAAGTGGGTATTAGTATTATATAATAAGTACAAATCTGACAGTACGCATTGTCGTATCAAACCAAAGGGTGCTTTTTGAAGATTTCTCACCTCAAAAAAAGAAAAAAAATCATCATCATAAAAATACGCATTTGTTCAATTTTTTCCAATTCTCTTTCACTTTTGCGCATCATGAGCGATTCTAAGGGTGTGGCCACTCAGTGAGAGTAAACATGTCTATTTTTACGCTAACCATAAGGTCTCACTTTCATACAATATTTCCAAATTGTCTTTTGATTTTACCTATCTATCTTTCTTTTGACTTGAAACTCTCAATATTCCAAATTTTTATGCAAAAAAAAAACATTTACATTTTACTAGGTATGAATATTTACGTGGGTTGTTTCAGCGCATATTTTTCACTATTATACCATATTCAATTAGAGGAATTTTTACCCCTTATACAGGGGAAGGAAGAAATTGAGTTGGGCTCGGCATGTAGCCGATTCAATTTAACACAACCTGTTGGCATCGCACTGAAACATTGCGCTGAATATCTACTGCCCGTGTCATTGTCGTCGTGAAATTGAAATGGAAGGCTTTTGAAAGCTTCCAACTACCACCCCATGTTTGGATAGTGTATGAATCAATATTGACAATATATAGTAAATAGGGTTGCCCGTCCAATATTTACGTTGCCATTAATAATATACCGTTTCGTATTGCTCTTCCGCGTATTAAAAAAAGCGCTTTTAAAACATTAGTAATTTTGATGTAATTCGAAAAGTTTTTTAAAAATAAACGGTCAGCACTAACTAAGTGGCTTAACTTTTTCTCCGTATTTGTTTAGCGGTGCGATTTGGTTGATGAAAGCGCTTCGGCCTGAAATAATTTCCAATTCGGCAACATCAGAAGGTTGCACGAATCTACAGGCAGATATATAAATTTGTTCGGAATTAATTACGAGGATGAAGCGTTTCGTGCCGAAGAAATTCTGGAATTCCTATGCAAAGGGAGGCTTCGATCAAAGCTCGAGTAATTATGCCTCGCACAACACACGGCCGACAGACGAGGGTTTTTCAGCATTAGGTCCGTTTTGATTCAGACGCATATATAATATTGCGATATGTGAAAAGCGGGGGTCACAGAATCGAAATTTACAAATGAAAAAAAAAATACATATGTATAGTATATAAATTTGATATGTGGTAATTTTTTGTGTAATAGAATCTAAAATTGTATTGTATTTAACTCATTTTGATAATTAGAAAAGGTATATATAATATTATAGTATACCATTATCATCATAATCATTATCACATATTAGTCATATGTGTTATGCGTCATTTGCTAAATTACTAAGTTTATGTATGATTCAATTTTTTTGCGTCGTATCCAAAAAAAATTGTGGGATGGCGCTTCATTGATGTTTATAAAAACTAAAAACTTTAATTATTCGAATCTTTTTAATTGCCTTTTTTCCATTTAACGAAACTTTAGCTTTGTAAATAACAATCAGAGATTAAACATAATAAAAACCAAATCTTATCTAACCTAATCATTGACGCTTCCAAGACTATGAAAAGGAAGGGATGTAGAAACAAAGATAACGAAAAGGAAGAAGTCCAGATTTTGGTGGAAAATATCAACAAAGCATTATTTCACTACATTTTTCGCATACAATCCAAAATATTTTATTATATGCGAACTAAGTAATTTTGCAAACGACGCGTGATGTAACATATGCAGCTCATGTAGTATTTACTATAGGAAGAAGCTTTTCCAATATACTATTGAAAATTTTAGTATTTTTCCTCATAAAATAATAATAATGTTTTCCAATATACTATGAAAAATTCAAATATTTTTCCTTATTACATAAAGAAAAATTAAATAAAAAAAATCGAATATTAAAAACCATACGTATAAACGTACATACATATATCAATTTATAGAATACTCCATTTTGCTTCGATAATCTCTAAAATTGGATCTGTTCGAAAATATTGGAAATACACATCAAAATTTGCATTAATTAAAAAAAATACATTTGAAACAATACATATAACGTTTACTTTTTACAAATCGTATTCTAATTCAATGCAAATTTATACGAGCGAACATTGTGAGTTTTGAATCTGCATCACCCGAACGGCGCCATAGAAACACGTGTCTCTTGCGGCCTGTAAAACAATGTAATAATATTGTTTTTATCGTGTGCTCAATAATTACGAGTCATTTTAATATGATTATCATTCCGCCATCGGAGAAAGCGTTTCATCTCCCATCTTCAAAGCGAAATACGACACAAACTCGGAAAAGTTTACGTTTTTCATCTTATGGTTGAACGATTTTTTACATCGATCCGCGGAAATCGTGTGGCGCGTATATATATTTCTTCTTTATTTATTTTCGTCTCGTTTCTGCGCATTTTTTCCCTTTTTGAAAAGGGACGACGACGTCGCAGAGGCAGCTTTTTCCGTCGTCAATATATACCGAGCAATAATAAGGGAAAAAACGTATCAAAGTCGATTGTTTCTTTCAAATCTCTCGTGAATTACATGTTATGAGAACGTTTCTTTCTTTTTTTTTAATGGAATATTGTGTCAAATTTTTCTATGTTATGCGATGTGTGATTGTATTATATTTTCTGTAGGTCGAATATAATATATTAATAAATAATATTTGTGTAGAAAATATTTGCTATCGAACGGTAAATTCGTACGTTTGCACACGCCGTGTACAGATATTAACAAAATTGGAATTCTGTTCTTTATGTATGGAAAATTGAATTGGCTTTTGGGGAAACAAGTCAAGTGAAACTCAATTAAAATAACTTTATTAATATAAGACTGGTTACGTATAATTCTATTAACAAAATGGAACTCTGACGGTACATCGCATCATGTACCGCTCGTAATTTATTTATGCGTATACGATGTTGCAAGCAACCCTGTTTGTCAACCCTTTTAATTTGATAAATTAAGCGTTTTCTTCATCATTTTTATTTTTCATTTTAATTCCGTACCTACGTTTTTTTTGATGAATTGAAACGATGTTTCCGCGCGCCGAAATATTTGTTTATTGCTTTTTTAATTCGTTCGAAATTGGAAAATTTCAAAGATAAATTCGTTGAAATTTTTGATTATTTTTCCGTATATATTTCAATTCGATTTTTACATGGAGATAAATTGTAATTAAAAGTTTTAAATAATATTTACGTATAAACGGCAAGATAAAACCTTTTCGATACCATCGGAAGTTAAGATAAGGAGATGGTAACCCTCGAAGGGTTTGAATACTGAAAACCATCCCTCGTCAAATATTCTCAGGTCAACAAAATGTGATCCCACCCATTTACTGACTATGTTACTTGTCACTTAACCTTGGAGAGAATCATAGAGTTCGAAAAACTCATTAAAAATTCTTATATATCGTATTATATTTTCTAATCATTTATTATCATTATATTTAATCCATTTTATAAATGACCTCCACTAAAGCGTAAGGATTTTTTGATAAACATCAGAAGTTTAATTTTTTTTCACGTGCACTCTGCTCAACTTGTTGCTTAACTTTTCTAGTTGATATATTCAACAAAGCTAAACCAAAGTAATTTCTCTATTATTATTATTAATAATATGCATATATGTATAACATTTGAAACATCAAAACGACTCAGTTCACATTCACGCAACAATGAACCGGCCAATTTCCCACATTAAAAACTCCTTTTCATTCATCACAAACAGTCCCAATCCAACCAGCTAATTATCCTCAACACACCTCCACTTCAAAAGGTCCTCCTTTTCGGTCATTACGTAAATCTGGAGGAGCCATTACCGAAGGGCTTCATTGTGGGCGCGTATATGGACTTCCGCATCACATCGACGAAAATTAAGGGACGAGCGAAGGGCCCACGACTGAATTATCGATAAAGAGGCTCAGATTGGGTCCCTTCCCTGGGGGCCCTGGATTTCGGGTTTCAGACGGTTCAAAGACGGGTCAAGAACCACTCGCCGACTTCTTATTTTTTTCCATACTGCAGATTCGCCCTTTGTGGGGTGTGAAGGTTTTGAAAAAATCATGTTGAAAAAACCTGGTACTGAAGTTCTGGGTATGAAATGTTTTTTTTTGTTATTTATTATAAAAACATATTTACTTATATAAAATGAATGAATTTGAATATTTGATAAAATAATGATAAGATTGCTATATATATTATCGGGAAATTAAATATTTTCGCTCTCCCGAGTACTTTAAGGCCTCAGAATCCCTAGTTATAACGTCGTAAACGCATTTTTTCTTCAGTCTTTTTATGTTGGATGGAAACGGCGAGGTCGTTGTTTGTTCAGGCTCAAAGAGCTTCATGGAAAATGTATTATGACGATTCGAAATGTTCGAGGCGTGTCTGATCTGTCGGCGTTTGTTTTAATGAAAATTATTATAGCTCAAACACTTTCGGTTCTATTATTCTTATATAAATTTAGGGATTTTGGTGGATTCGTCGGTTTTCATTCCCTTTGAATGGTGATTAAAATATTCTTTTGAAAAGTTGTACTGTGATAGTGTAGATTTTTATTTTTATTTTTGTGCATCAAATTCAATGAAGGAAAGTGTTCGCTCTTTATGCGGTTTAGAAAATTTGCATGTGAATTTAAATTTTACACAAACGAATTCTCACATGTAAATGCAAATATGACGCTTTTCTAGGATAAACAGAATTTAGATTTTTCTTGCGAAAAACGTCACTCTTTTCCATAAATTGTATAAACACGTACTCAACTTGAAAGAATAAATTTCAACGAAAATACACATCTTTCGTTTAATTTGATATTAATGTATTTTAAAAAATCCATTTTGTATATGAAATCTGTTATACTAACAGATCCATATTACTATTTATCGTCATTTAAAATCAATTTCCTTTATATTCATAATGAAAATATGTACTTACTGGACTTTCATTCAACTCACCAATTTAACAATCTTTACATTTGTCACGTTTGTGTAATCGCATTTTTAACGAAAAATTATATGTTTTTTTTAATTTTACGTAATTTGTCTGTGTTTGTCTTACTTTGTTGATATTATTAAAAATTTAATTATTTAACTTCATCTGTTTAATATAATAATTGACGTGTCTTACAATATACCTATACCTATGACGTGTCTTACAATATACCTAGACTTGCATCGCTGACACTAGAGTATCGCAATGTTATTAAAAAGGGTGTTGAGGACCACAAACGTAAGATTCGGGCTTGTAAATCATAAATAAAAAGCTTTAAAGAGTTCATTCTAAAAGACGAGAGTCAGAGAGTCACCAGTTGAAAAAATCATTTTAATACGGATGTCACATGTTTTTTCTCACAAACATTGTACAACACATACACAAAAAATAACCACCCATGAAGACATTCTGAGCTTAAAAAAACGCTTTTATACAGGTCAATCGAGATTAAAGAATATGAAACATAAAAAAAATAAACCTTCGGCATCGTACCGTGTCGTATCTCTTCCGTCGATATCGGGTTCACGATACACCTTCGCAGAATGGAGGAAGGTCGAAATTATCGCATTAAAAGGGATTTTGCCACTTAGGACCCTCGTTTCGAACCGCTTAATGAGATCGCTGTCGATCCTGTCCCAAGATACCTCAAGAGAAGACGTCGTTTCAATTAAAATTCGACAGATACGCGTGTTTGTTAACGCGCCATAATCAATGTCCGATTTTGGATAGTCCGTCGTGTTAATTAGCGCCAAATTTGCAGGGGGATTCGAACGGTGTGTTGTTGAAGGTTTTCGGTATATGAGATTTTGTGTATCTAAAATCAATATGGTGTGTTCGCAGATAGTGAATGTTAATATGTTAGATAAGTCGGAGATACGGTTAACTGTTATTCCATATGGGAATATTAGTGATATAACATGTTTTCAATTCGTGGGTCGTAAATTATGTGGTTTTGTGATAGTCTGAAGATTAGTTCATATTTGGTTTTATTGGTATACTGTGAATAAAAAAAAATATTAATAAATCTGATAATTTAATAAGGTTTACAAGATATTTTTAAATCTTAATCACTTTCAATTTGATATATACTGAAATTCAGCGGAAAAAGATTCACCAATCTCAAAAACTTCCATAATAACGCACACAAAACAGAAAAAAATTCATACGAAAAAATAAATAATACTTGTTAAGAACTGTCGAGACGCACATAGACAGATATTACGAATGTGTATTATAAAGTTGTTAAGTGAATCGCTGAGGGCTTGTGCGTGAACTTTCTCGCCGCTTTTCCTTTTTTTTCCTCCTCTATCCTGTGACGTTTCCTTAACAAGTTTCTACTTGTTAGTGAAGGCATATAAAATTGGACTTAGAGAACGTGTGCCTGCGACACAACACCAGCGAATGTACCCAAAGCACTGTCGGAAGTGAAAAGTTACTTGCGAGAGGATCAACCGATGAGTCGGTGAACAAGTTCGCGATATTCTCGACATGCACACAATTTCAAAGGTGTGCTTATTATTTGCTCCACATATAAAGCAATATGCGAATCTCGTCGGAGTCTAATCTGAAACTTTGCCTGGATCGTGTGTGCATATTGATGAAAGGTGTTATTACCTTCGCGATTTGCATGTTGCTTTGTCGATTCCTGCTGATATTTTCATTATATAATATTTCAGTTAAGTTATAATTGATCATCATGTATGATAAAACTTTTTTTATTACCACCATGATACAGGCATTTTTTTATTAAACCTTTCATGCTTCAAATTTAACCATCGGAATGTATTATTAAGACCGTTGTCATAATAATAAATGAAATACAATCTGTTATTCAATTTGACTTTGAATAATTTAGTAATTTTTGCAAAATTTTACATACATAATTAATAACAGTTATTATAAATCAATCTGAAAATAGGTGATATGGAATATACCTAATATTTCTTTAATATTCTTCATGAAATTAAAAAAGAAATGAAAATTGAAGAAAATAAATTTGCGGTGATTAAATTTGATTTGTAAAAGTTTAAATTTGAAGTATAAAAGGCTTAATTTGATTTTTATAAGGTTGAGTTTAGAGTATAAACTATAGAGTATAAAAGAAAATATAATATAATATAAATATAATATAGTGTAATATAAAATATAGAGTATAAAAGAATATATTTATTGTATAAAGTGGTAAGGAAATCCGAAAAATTAGAAAAAAAAAAAAAATTAGAATGTTAAATTATATTTACATCGACTACGTCGTATGTAGCTTAACTAAACTGTTGATTGTTTTAACTTATAATTAATATGAGTGTTTGTATTATAAAATAAAAATAAAAGTGTTGAGAGGTCAGACTAGAAGTATTCGAAACGCGAAAGAAAATGGTAATTTAAGTGATAAACTTTTTTTACTTTGATGTCGGTTTTGGGAATGGATTTTGTTCGGGGGATTTTTTGAATTCATACACATTTTTTTTTACTTTGATGAAACTCTTTTATTATGCTTCGTAAAAAATGAATGGTTGAAAATATATTTATGGACGCGATAATTTAGAGAAAACGCTCATGGTTGTTTGAAATGAAAATATATTTTGAATTTATGTTAAGTTTTTCGATGTTTTGAAATCGAATTAAGTTAGAATTGACTTCATGGATTTCACTAATTGCATAATTCACTCAGCTAGAGAATTATTTGGGGCAAAGTGCAAAATTTTCAATGTGCTAAAAAAAAAAAAAAAAATTTCGAAATGATCCATATTTTTTTTACACAATTATGTATATTTTTTCAGACAATACTATTTTCTCGTTATTCATGGTTTTTAGATTACTAATAAATGTCAATTAATTTCGATACATATCAAGAAATGGACCCGACTCAAAACACGAACCGCCATCGAATTAGCAACAGAATCAATTAAATTACAGTAACATCTTACCCGTCACGAAGAAGGAAACTTATTAACTTGTCTTCCACATGAATTCCATTCTGTTCTAGCATAATTGAACTGGCCTAGTTGAACAAAGTCAATATAAATTTTTACATTATTGATTCTTGGTAATATCATATGAGAGCTTTTTCAGAAATTTTCCTGTTATTACGTGTATGCGATGAAAATTTTTTAATTGTTAAAACGTGTTAATAGTTTTGAAAGCATGATTTTTTTTGTATAAAATGTTAATGATATGTATTTATCATAATATATCGTTATGTAATATTTAGTATAGTGCATCGATATGTAATCATTAAAAAAAGTATTTAGTATATCGGGATAATTTAAGTGTTCAGTACATCAAATTTATTTAGAAAAAGTGCACAGTTTTTCAGAAAGACCAGACATTGCACCATCGGTGCTGAAAGTTCTACATCTGAAATGCAGATTTCCAATTGATAAGCATGGCCATCACTCGTGGTTAATCATTTTGTTATTTTTATATTTTATTATACACGAATTTTTCCATTTTCTTGTACGTATTTTACCGATGTGTTTCTTTCCAAATCGAACGAAAACGTTTAAATAATTATTCGACATCTTTTTTGATTTCCCGATTTCTTTATTTAAGGAGTTTCTTTGTTTTATTCATCTACCTGCACCTAATTGCAGGTAGACGAATAAAACACAAAAATATCGTTTTTCTTTTATTCTACTAATTAATACAGGGGTGAGCAATTGTTTCAGATGGCGGGCTGGATTCAAACTTTTTTGGACAGTCGCAGGCCAAAGCCATATCGAGTAAAAACTAATAAATTATTTTCAATTTCTTTGAAATTTGCTTGCAAAGTAAGTAAACTATAATTTTGGAAAGACAACTAATTATTTGGCTGGTTAATAATAACTAAAATGATCAGTAAAAAATTGTTAAATGATCAGTTAGGTTAGGTTAGGTTTAGGTTAGGTTTAGGTTTAGGTTTAGGTTAGGTTAGGTTAGGTTACTACTACGTGTGACTACATTGAGATTTGTTCCAACAAGTTCAAACAGGTTTCCACGTGCACAGAACCGAATAACTATCATATACTTTGTTTTTACTGATTAAAATAGAATCTTTTAACTCAGGCTTGTCCAAAGGGCCACTACAGTGCCAAAGTGGCCCCCACTTTTCACACAAAAACAAACATAACAAACAGCATTTATTCCGAAATGCACTCATCGAAATAGTTTTATAATTTAAATAAATAACTTTACCAATATTTTAATACTTATTAAGTTTTGAATTTACAAACATTGAAATTTTCAGATTTGAAATTTGTAAGTGGCCCCCGCATACTGAAATTTTGGACAAGCCTGTTTTAACTGATCAATTAAATACAGGCCTATTGGAAATCTTTCATAGTGATATTTTTTGAAATTAGTCGGCACGGCCTTAATATTATATAATTTTTTATTTCGCGTACAAAAATGATCCGTTTTGCTTAAATACCTATATTGTAAATAACATTTTCCATATAAAACCCACACATTGACCACACCACCAAACCATAACACATCACATAAAAACGCCCATCCGCGCTCAACACAACCCCACCCAAAAGAACAACCACCCACCCTATTCTCACCCAGAGACCACCAATATATAATTTTTTATTTCGCGTACAAAAATGATCCGTTTTGCTTAAATACCTATATTGTAAATAGCATTTTCCATATAAAACCCACACCACCAAACCATAACACATCACACAAGAACGCCCATCCGCGCTCAACACAACCCCACCCAAAAGAACAACCACCCACCCCATTCTCAGCCAGAGACCACCCACCACAAATTCCACTACCATACCATCATCAAAATCATCACGACCCAAACCACCAAAGACAAACCACCGCCCTCCCCCCTGACCCCATAGCCCCCCCCCCCCTCGGCTCCGGTCCCGGGCCAGTCGCAGGGCGACCGCCGACCGCGCAACACTCGCGCACCACCGACCGTGAGTGTCCGAGGACCAGAGTCCTCAGGGTCCCCGCAGCCCCCGCCCCCGGCCCGGTCATTGTCGTCGGTGGTGGTCGCGAGATGTGGTGATCGCGGGGGGAGCGAGGGGAGGCGCGAACTTTTTGAATTTTGGCGCCGCACGGTAAAGTTTCGATGGTCTCGATGTCGCATGGGTGTTTTGGTTTCGATGTTTTTTTGAGGTGTTGCTGTGTGTGTTTTCGATGTTTTTTTTTTAGGGGGTGTCTGGATATTTGGTGTTTTGGGGAAATCGATTTTTTTGGGGGAAAATCGATTTTTTTTGGGGGAAAATCCGATTTTTTTTGGGGAAAGTTGATATTTTTGTGAAATGTTTGGAAGTTTTTTTATCAAATTGTCTTTTATTCTTTTTCTTGTTTAAATACAATGAAAAAAATTTTTTTGAAGAAAATCGATATTTTTTTATATTGTAATTGACTGATTTTTCGTCTGTGATAAAATTTTTGCGACGATTATGAAAAATTTTGCTTTTTTTGATCAAATTTTTATTTTTTTCCTTTTTTCTATCTAATTGTAAAAATTATATAACGAAAAATGTTTTTTTGAAGAAAATCGATATTTTTTCTATTGAAAATAACTAGCTTTTCAAGTTCATTTTTTTCGACGATTGTAAAAATTTATATTTTTGTTTAAAATTTTAATTTTTTTTGATAAAATTATTATTTTTTCATTTTTTATCTGAATGCAATGAAAAATTTTTTTTGAAGAAAATCGATACTTTTTTAACTGAAAATAACTGATTTTTCATATTTAATTTTTTTGTGATAACATTTTTGAAACGATTGTGAATATTGTTTTTTTTTTGTATTTTATAACTTTGGTTATAACAGGAAAAGATAATCGTTTTGATTTTAATATTTTTTAAGAATAACAAAAAGCATTTTAATGGATTTCAGACCTTGAAAAATTTCGGCGCGTTTACTTTGTGTTTCATTATCTTTCATATTAATTATTATTATTTAATGAAAGTTTCATAAATTCATATTAAAATAACAGCAATATAATATAGCTTTCAAATAAATCAAATTTCGTACCATACGTTTCATATTAAACGGCGCAGTTAATTATTCGGATACAGACCAATTTCACATCAATATTTGACTGAATCAAACACTTCCATATTAGTTGTTGCCTCGATTAGTTTCATAATTACAATCGCAACCGAATTTCAATGGAAATTCAAATAAATGATGAACACGTCAACATAAAACTCAGACCCACCCATTTTTTCACCATCATAGAGAATTCAGAAGGGTCTCGGGATTTATAGTTCCGGTTTTTATCGGTAAGGACGGGGACATGAAGTAGGTTTAGTATAAAACTTTTCAATAATGCAAACCCCCAGGATAGTCTGAACAGTTTCCGCGCACGGAAAGGTATCCATTTATTACTTTTGTCTCCTAATACCTGTGGCCGGCCGTTTTCTAATTTCGCACATTCGCAAATTTCCATCTGTGGTGGAAAAGCGGCGTTTTTATATGATACCTTCGGGTGATTGACGCCGCACTAATTAGCAGAAAAAGTCGTATGAAGTTCCGGATGGGCGAAAATGTGCAATTCTTTCTTTTTTGGCCCATTGTTTTTTGCTGAGAAGGCTATCTTGTTGTTTCTATGATTGATAGTTGATTCGTAATTAACGCTTTGAATATAAAAAATGCGCTTGTTTCTAAACGGACTTTTCAGGAAATGAGCGTTGTGTTCAATGAACGACCATTTTGATGGACATGCAAAGCGCACATTAATTTTGAAACTTGATTTTTCGATTTTTCCGAACGAATTTAACAAATCTTTATACGAAAACGAGTGAAAGAAACGTATTTTTTATTAAAAATACAGATATTGAATTTGCCATATGGCGATAAAGTACTTTCAGATTGCTTCGTATTCAAACAATCCAATAACATTTATATTATTGGAATCTTTTATGTTTTATTTCGAACTGTAATCCATAGAGTATAAAAGTAATGTTGACAAATTATCGACGATACCCACACTTATTTTCATGAGATACTTTTTTTTGCCCCTCGGGCGACTATTCGTAAAACATTGCGAACAATTCCCCCGACTGTTTGTTTCGCACGCGAATTTATTGTTTTTCTCGTACGAGGAATTTCACGTATATTATACGCGTATGTATTTCACTTTGATGTTTTATGCGTGTGATGTGGCGAAGATTTTTGAAAGAAGGCCAGTGAATTGTGCGAGTATCGCATTGTGTTGTTTTGCAAGTTCCATTTCCAACTAACTAAATGCGTGTTCGTTTTCAACATCAAGATGTATCCGAATTACAATTCTGTTGGAGTTTCTCGAGTGCCATGTTTGAATTGTTTCAATTCAGTTCTTGAACGTTGGAGGATTCGTCAGAATACAGGGTGGCTGCTGAAAGACTGAAGGATTTGAAAAAGCCATTACTTGTTCATTTTCAATTTCTCACAGGTTATAAATTTTTTTAAATAATTACATATTGGGTTTTTCTATTCTATTATAATAAAAGATCAATGATTGAAACTATTAAGAAAAGACACATTTTAATTTAAACGAGTACATCAACAAACAAAATTGCTGATTTCCGAGTATTAAAAATTCTAGAAAAAAACCTCAATTACATCACTGAAAATGTACTATATCCGGTGCGGTGTTTTTTCTTACTTACAATAATTGATCTTTCACTGGAATAGAAAAACTAAAGCATTGGGCTAAAAGCTAAAGTTAAGCATTGAGTTTAAAAAAAAAATTGAACATTATATGCACCTATTTTAATTTCTAAAAGATCCTCTATATTTTTATAACCCATAAAAAATTGAGACTTTTACAAATCTTTCAGTCTTTCGGTAGTAACCTTATATTAACAGAAAGTACTTATTTCGACATTTTCTTTATCTATATTTTTTTAACAAATAGCTAATTTTTTTATTCGACACAAGTGTATCATTTTTCGTCACCTCGCAATATTTTTGCCTCTTGGGCACGAGTCGAAATTCAATACTGTTTTCATCAAAAGCCTCCATCGAAAATATCTATTACGTTTTTTCGACCCTCGGGCGGAGTTTCGCTCGAGCATAGTTATGCGAAATCGTTTATTTATATTTACTCAGATAAGAAGATTTTGGCGGAAAATAAATTATAATTAAGCGGAACGCGCGACCTGTTGCTCGAACGCGCAAGTAAAAGAGAAACGGAAAATTATGAAGCCGATATTAAAATGTTGCGAATTTTATATTCGGGATCATATTTTTGCGAGAGTGGACAATGTACGGTAATTGCAAAAGTGATTATATTTTCAAAAAACTCATTAAAAATTTGGCGCTATTTATCGGCGAAATAGCACCAATTCACGACAAAAATAGTTGCATAATGATTTTTTTTTTAAATTGTGTCATTGAACGACAAAAATAAATTTGTCATGAAACAAAAATTAAATTTCTTTGATAAATCTCAAAAGATAGTATCAGAAATTATTTTAAACAGAAAAAGTAATGAAAAAAATATTTTTACTGAAAAGTGTATAAGATTTTGATATTGTAAATATAATAGTTTTAATATTGTCGTACACTATGGAGTTTCACTCGAAAACATCAGAATTTAATGTTTTCATGCAAATTGTGTGAAATTTATTGAAAATACATATATGTATACATAAAAGTTAAAATTCTGACATTTTCGCTTACTCTAAAGTCCACTATAGAGATTCATCCTCAATTAAAATTGTTAGAATATAAAATATATTACGAATTTAATTTTTTTACCGTTCATCATATACCGTTCATAAACCAATTTAATCTTACCCCAATCATCATCAAAATTGAAATAAACCTCGAACGTACATCCTACTTCTGAAAACCTGCAATTTTCCCTCGTCTTTCAGCAAATAGGTAACCTTCTTCGTCGTCATTCGGGTCATCGCCATTGTGCAAGGCGATGGTGCGAGTCGACTAGCAATCAACGCTTTCAATGGCCCACCAAGACCACTCGGCTCTCGCTCGAATGATGTTGACACGATCAATATGCGCCTGTCTGTCTGTCTGTCTGTTCGCCTTTTCGTTGTGGTATGTGTGTGCGCGGGTCGTCAGGTTTTATGATGGAAAATCGACGTTTTAACGATGCGAGAGGGGTGTGTGATGATTGGAATTGAATGGCGATCCGGGTGATATGCGGATGTCGTTTTCCAGTTAATGATCGATGTTGTGTTCGATATTGAACTGAGTCTCGTTTTCGATATGGGAAATTGTGTGTGATTGAATATTTTTGTTTGTTAATCATATAAATTTAATAATGATAGTAATGGGAGAGTGTTACGCATTATTTTTTTTGATTGGAACTTCTGTAGTGGTAGTAGAAAGGATTGAATACGTAGAAAAAAATTCTGAAGATTATGTTAATTGTTGTAGATAAAAGTAAAATCATAAAAAGCTTCGAGTATTGGCTTTTACATATGATAAGATTAGTTTTATTGTTTTTATATCATTTAATATAAATATTCAATTAAATTATAATGAAGTATGATATCAGCGGGAATAAGAACGACAAAATATAATATTTAAATTATAATAGCATGAAAACATGAGAGTTCTGCAAAATATATTTTTCAAACTTATATAAAAAAACAATTCGATAAATATTTATCAGTTTTTATGAGCCAACTCAATTCTACGAAAACATTTTCAACAAATGGTCGTTTTTAATATGAATATTTGAATATTATAACAAAGTAAATGTCTATCAATTGGTATACACTAAACATTTGAGGTCGATCAAATATTGATAAAAACTCTATTGTAAGTCATCATATTTCACGTATTTACATTTATCATAATTATTTCACAAAACAAATAATTTTCATTCAAATCGAAAAATTTATCATCGAAAACTTAATTTTTTCACAATTATGTAAGATAACAATATTTTCCGTTTAAAATAACAAAAACGCACACGACGAGGAAAAACATCAAAGTGCCACTTTTCACATGATGATCGCCCCTTGTGGCAATTTTGCTCATTAGCCGTCTGCAACTCAACATCGAAAAAGTGCATACGTTATGCAATTCGAACGTATGCTACATATGAACATATATGGGAATTTTTTCGTACGTAATGCACTTTATGCGCCGAGTGCACTCGCGAATTCCAAGTACGAAATCGTTGTAATGCGCTTTCGAGACTTTTCGACTGTGAATAAACGAGGTTTCTGATTTTAAAACATAAAAATGATCGTTTTGAATTAATTTTTGAAATAATATACTTTTTTTGAGTGTATTATTTGGTGGGATTATTTTTGTTCGAGGATTTTTTTGCATAGGGACGTTTTCTTTTTCGCCTTTTTCAGCGGATTGACGAGATAATGAGGATGAAGGGGAGAAAAGAATTTTCACGTATTATGGAATTTGATTTAACATCTACATATCTTTTTGAATATCGATATAGATTTTGTAAGTACCGGAAATATATTTCACATGTAAAGGTATCTTATATTGATTCAAATATGATTTTTTCATTTTGTATCGAAATAAACACAATATTTTTAATTTTTTTATAGATGATTTCAATTTAGAAATTTGTATATATATAATATAAAATAATTATGTGGCACTCTCGTATAATATAGTATATTAAAAGTTAAAACATCGTGTCATAGAATTTATATAAATGATAAGCCTCTTATAGTTCTAAAATTTTTTAGATGCGTTTATTATTCTTTTTCTTTGCCTATATAAGTATGATACAAAGTCTTGAAAATCATATAATACTTAAAAAATTTTAAAATGATATTTTTGTTATTACAATTTTTATAAAATCAATTTATTCTATCACCACTATACAAATTTTGCTTCAACCGATACAAATAAAAGCGTCCCATATTTTCGAAAACGGTCAAACGAATCCGCACTAACAACGCAAAAAAACGAATTTCCACTTCAACAAATAAAAAAAAACAAATCCTCCAAAACAATAGATTTTTGAAAATCCACATTATATATACATCAACGTTACGAAATATCAAATACACTTAATAAAGATTCACGCCTCGGAGTGGCGGAACGGCGATAACCGATTCCGCAGAACCTATCGAATTTCACGTACGAAAAAAATAGGAAAACGAAGACCTGCAAAATATTTTCCACCCCAATATCACGTCAATAAAAGTGACAGCCCGAGTTTCGGACCTTAATAATAATGTTAGCGCGTTTTGTGCACGTGTCACCTCGGCCCCGAATTATAAATAGGCCGAATAGGTTCGCCTATCGTCAGATCTACATTTAATAACGGCCTCCGAGTTTCCCATCGGGACGAAAATAAGGCCCTCACCTACCTGCAGGAAGAAGAACGCAGACAAAGGCCAGAAAGCTTTCTTTCATCCGAATATATGAATAAATACGTCTCGCGATGTGCTCGGATGCGAAACCGAGATTCGGGCGTGCGAATTTCGAAATTATAATGTTCTGTGTGCGAGGAGAAAAATTGAGATGCTGTGTTTTCTTTACGAGACATTGAATAAATTCGTCGACGCGAAAATAAGCGATTTTTCCGGGAAGGAATAAAATGGTGTGCGATTCGAGCGAGCGACGAGTCGAAACGTAATAAATTGTATTGTTGCGTATTTTGTCTGATATATATTCTGATGTGAAAGCTAGAAGATTTTTAGGTTTTTAAAATTTATGGGCGTAAGCGTGAGCGTTTTTTGTCAAATTTAAGTGTGAGAGAAATTGAAAGATATACATATGTATATAATAATAAATGCGTTCTCTTTTGTTCTGCTAGCTCATGAGCTTCGTTTACGCTTACGCTTATGAGTTGGTATATGTTAAATTTGAAAAAAGTTTTTATATAAAAATATTTGGAATGATAATTATAATAGAAATATGATCTCAGCACGATAGATATCAAATAAAATTTAAGTTTTACGAAATTATGCAAGATAAAAAATATTCTGTTCAAAGAATAAGCATTCAACGTTCATACATTTTTTTCATGTTGGTGTAGCACTAGAGTTAATTTCAGACGTTTTTCAGGTTTCATACTCGCGGGTTTGAAAGTGAAGTAAAATGAGCTGAAAGCTTACCTAAGCGTGACGACATAATGTCGGTATACGAATAGTAAAGGTTAAAAATAATAAAAATATATACTCTCACGTAAAAACACATTCGTATTAAAAAAATACTTTTATCATATACGTCAACATTTATCGATGAAAGCTCTTCACATTTTTTTTTCGAACTTCTCGTTATGCTAATTGTTAGGATGTACCGATCTTTGGACTTCTACAGTAACATATATTTTTCATACGAATGATATTTTGAATGGGAAAAGTGTTGCATACGATTTCGAGTAGCAACCGTAACATTTCAAAGGGAATTTCACGGGAATGCATAGAAATTTCAACAGGCGGACACGATGCTTTTCAGCACAGCACGATGCAAATTGTCTGCTGTGAAATGAGAAAAATTTCACAGAACGATTCCTTCCCAACTACAACAAAAGATTCCCCAGGTATTAAAATAATAATTGAAATTACTCGCGCAATCTTCACAAATAATCGCTTAATGTATAGAAAAACCGAAAGCAAACTTCAACCACGAGAATTTTCATTTCCATAATTGAAAAGATTCTTTATTCTATATATTATGAGTTATCTATTTTTAAAGTGATATAAGCCCTAATAGTATTATGGCCATATTTTCAAACTTTTAGCTTTTTCCAAATTTAACATAAGCTTTTTATTCAGAAATTTCTTTTGTGAACATAAAAAAAAATAACTGGGACAATTGAAATTGCATACGGCGAACGATATTTTAGCACGTTCCCTCCCTTCAGTATCGATTATTAAATCGGCGAGGGGGTTGAATTAACAGTCACCCCAATAAAGCCTTCTGTTCGTCCACCTTGCAGTCTTTCGCCTATAACTATCGCCGGTCACAAAAGTGTTAGGGCAAAGACTAATTGTCTCGGCGCGGCACGCGATGTGTTAACTCGCGCTCGTTACTTAACCCCAACTTTGACCAGATTTTTGTACTTACATTTCAAATGAAATGTGTATATTGTTTCGATAATTTTATGAAAGAGTTTCAGTGGAAGTTTTTCAGGGTCAGTCTTTTTTAATATGTTTATTTTTTGGACCTACTTATTCTTTTTAGATTGATCAATACTGAAAACATTTGTAATTTTACATGTTGATATTTAAAGGTTATTCGGAATGTATCATACGATACATAAATATATTTAATGATTCATATCATTGAATGTATAAAATAAAAGTGTTTTATTCATTTTCATATATTTAATCATTTATAAATACAAATATAATTCGATTAGATTTCGACATTCTTGTATTGAATGAAACCATACTTTTGTGATTAATTATTTCACTATCGGGAACGAATTACCATTTTTTTCGTAATGCAATTAGAAGGTTTCAAATTACTTTGGTTAAATGATTAATTTCCGCGGTTTTTACCTAGCTGCTGTGAAAAAAATAGGTCAATCGGTTGTAACGGTTTGCTCTCGTTTTGTATGGATATGTATGTATATAGAGCCTTCAGTAGTTTTCCAAACGTAATTGTTACGTAAATTTCATCAATGTCATACGTATATAGCGAGTAGTTCTTTTCCGTTTGATGTCTGTATTATGTAATTCCTTTTGAATAATCGGGAAAAAATATTTTTTTACGACAACCGAAAAATGTAAGACTTCCTTTAGACTCGTTATTCAATAAGTGGAAACCATTCAATGTTGGATTTTCTTTCGTTTCGGCGGACGCCTATTGTTTAAAAATGTCTTTATATTGAATTTTTTTTAATGAATTAGAAAGGGGACAAAGAGGAAAATCAAAATTTGGTCAAACGATCGCGGAAAATTAATTTAACACAAAAAATCTAACAATATCGGACACTGATTGCGATATTTTTTAAGGATATAATTTTATTTTTGGTTGTCTGAATTTATTATATTTTAATATTTATTATTATTAAAGTCCAAAGATAAAAAATACCTATGATTTTTATCTACAATTTCTAATGGAAACTTTTATAAGATTTTGTCAGATTTTTATTACTTTATCATGCTAAATATAAAGTTTTTCAAAAATAATGCTTTTTTTTTCACATAAAAACTATGCGATATAAAAAAAATCCAAGTATTTTTTTTTCTACGTAGTAAATATTTTCCACTCACATTCCACTATTAAAATTTACCGGAAATACGTAAAATCTACCAATCTCCAAATTCACAATACCACACATCCAAAAAACTGTCGACACATACAATATTCATTCAAAACGATTCCCGAACACATGAAAAATTTTCATACACGAGAACACGCGTATCTGAACGCGAACAGCCCCTCGTTCACTTTTGTCGCAAAGTTGTCAATTCGGAACCAAGCGAAGCGCGAACTCGACTCGTCGAAGGATAAATTTTCAAAACCGCAGATCATCCCCTGAAATATAAACGCCAAGGGGTGAGACCATGCGTATTCCTGAGGCCATCACCAATTTCATAATTAAGCAAGTCGCCAGATTACAGTGTGCCGAACCTCCGGGGACGCATGACTAACAAAAAGTCATTTATATTAATCCGTATAATTATAGTTTCATCGTGTGACCCGACTAGGATGCATTCTAGTTATTTTTTTCGATCGTCGAATACAGGTATCCCTGATTTACGCGGTATATATGTTCCGCGAAAACCTGCGTAAATTGAAATAATGTAAAAAAAGTGTATGTAAAAAATGAGATAGGTTCCAGGGCAAAAAATAAAACGCGTAAATTGAGACATGAAGTCTATATTATAGGGGAAGATTGGTTCAGGAAATCGCGTAAAAAAAGTCTAACAAAAAATTAAGTTAAATTAAAATAAGATTAAAAATATAATTAAATTTAAAAAAAATCTCATTTCATAAGCTTTAGCAACAAATGACACTTTTTCTCCTTTTTGCAAGCGATCCAAAATTTCGATCTCATAACCGGCAACTTTGTAACTTCATTTTATATTATAGGACTGTATTAAAAATATGTCTTGTTGTTAGTGAAAATATACTACGAATGAAAACAAAAAACAAATAATATGTAAGTATTTTTACCACTTGTATGTATATAAAAAATCACGCGGAAAAATATTGCGATACGCTTACATAATAAAAAAACAAATCGCAGACTAATTAGCAAGGTGCACTGCTTAAGGAAAGAGGAAATGGGAAAAGGGGGATAAACGGTCATCGATATCGACGTGTGCCCGACCATTATTTTCATCATATTATACTAAATCATTTTTATTTAATTAAATAGATGTCATTTTGCAATATTGTAATTAATTAATAAAAAAAAAATATTTTAAATTAAAGTGAAATCGCGTAAACCAGGTACCACGTAAATCGGGGGATACCGTATATATTAATATAATATCGCGGATTATTGGCGGAATTTTCGGGAAAATATCCGCTCCATCATGGCGCCCTTTATATTGTCTTCGTGGGTTGAGTTCCGGCGGCGTGTAGTAATTATCGCCGTTCGCCGCCAATTTTCGATTTCGTAATTTCGATTTCGAAAAGCGATCGGAAAATGAATTTTCCGCCGAATCAAAATGCGATGCGATGTGGCGTGACGCTACGTAATATGCCGTACACGCGCGTTCGCCTCAAATTTTCGCGGCTCGAATTAACGCTTTTCCGACAAAGCCTTATTCCTATTCTTTCTAAAATCGTCTATTTATAAAGTCAAAGAGTGTGTTGATTTTTCTTAGAATTGAAAATTAAAAAATAAGAATGCGCAGTGTTCAAAAAGTACTGTAAAAGAAAATGGATTTTGTTTATTTTTTCTCGAATCTCAAAGCGTATGGATGTGAATTTAGTGGGTAAAAATTTATAAATTTGTATTCAATGGAAATTAGCTTGTTCAAATACGTAAGGCTACATCGCGCCGTAGGCAAATTTATTGGCCTCAGAAACGTTTTGCACGTCCCTGTCGAAAACAGAACTTTATCATTGTACACACGTACACGCGAATTGGAAACACAGAATATATTAAGCGTCATGAAAAAATTCAACGAAAGCAAAATAAAAAAAATATGTATTTTGGGTGGAACTCTCATGTATCGAAAGCGAAACTGTATACTACCGATTCCGTTAAATAACAAATAATAGATCCGGTGTTTTTTTTTTACGAAACTGAATAGGTTCAGTATCTCCGTGTAAAACCGAAAAAAATCTTGCGTTTTTTTTTGGTAAAATTTAATATCATTAGTTGATGCGTTGTTCCCGTTTGTTGGTGTTGTTAAAACAATAAACGTTTAACGTCATCTGCATATATGATAGTAGACAAAAAGTTAGAGGGAAAGACTTGCATTGTTGATACCAGGTTAAAAAGGACGTTTTTAAATCATAATAGAGCTCATTTTAGACGATGAGATTCGGAGAGTTACCAATCTAAAAAAAACAATTTGATACGGATGTCAAATATTGATTAATTAAAAAGAATATTTTAATTTCCGATTCACACCAACGCCCCTATACAACTTTCACCAAAAATATACCATACAAAATCATCGAAATCTCAAAACACGATTTTCGGTCATGTGCGTAAACATCCAACAATAAAGGGCATCCCCCCCATCCAGCCATAGGTATTAAACGTCGGCATTAACACTAATCTGTATGGCTTTCAACTTAAACTCCTAGTAGCTTGATTGCGACGACCCAATTCGAGCTTAAGATTGAAACTAATATAATACTCGGGTACTCGAATAATGCTTATTATAACATCTCCATAGGCGTTTTGCGCGGCGCGTGCCTAATTTAAGAATACCCCGTGTAATTGTAATACAGAAGTGCCAGTGGGTTTATAATTAGTCGTGTTTGTGGTGAAAAATTATAAATAAATAAAAATTTCAGTGAGTGTGTGACCGTTTCAGGTTCGGTGAAGTCTTGTAGACATGAAGGCACCCGGATCGTGTCGCGGTTGTTTTAGTTGACGATCGCTGCATTTGATTGGAAAGGATTCGTCGCTTGATTCGACAGGTAATTTGTTTATGTTATTATTTCATTTCGATGTTTGTGTTTATATGTTGTTAGTGTTAAGGATTCACTCGAACGCGAAATACAATTTTCGGATTAAGGAGTTGTGTGTTTCAGTCGGATACGATTCTATGAATTTCGTTATGCTCTCACAAAATATTTCACTATATGTATATCCTAATGTGAATATGACGGGAATAAATCCTGGGATCGTGGAAGCAGCAACAGGTGTAGTTTGTGCACACTGTTGCTACGCTTCGGAATTTTCGTTTTTCATGCATAAAACTGTTTCTGGAATATTGATTTTTAAATGTATAATACGATTGTGTATATGTGCATGGAGAACATCAGTCTGTTTCGCGACGGGACACGTTTCAGGAAAAATAAAATTTAACTTACGTCCGATTGCAAATTCATTTCACATAAAAAAATGTATGAATATTTTACGATACGACGAATAAAAAGCGGGCCCGTGTGTGTTTTCATAACAACACACGAAGCACTTCTCAATCAATCAAAATCTGACGTATCGAGGCGACCTTTTCCGCTGAAGAGGCTTTGAATATTATTTTTGTATAAAAAACGAAAATTAACATGACAGTGATCGCACAGTTTCGAAACTTGGATGCATCTGAACAAAGACTAATATCTTGAAATGTTCAGCTGAAGGAATCCATAGGAGACCATTTCCACCTGATTGCCTGTACTCTATATCTCGAACAGGTGAGATGCCTCATTTGAAATTCTAACAGGTATTTCGAGTTAAGTCGCGCGTAAATATAAAGTTTATCTTAGATGCATTTCACCGATTCGAAACCTATATATGTATTATATATATCATCAATTTTTCAAATATAAATGAAAGCTTTATCGTTTTTTTTCTGAAAGAAATTATTTTCGAGTTCATCAGCGGGTCCATATTTTTTGCTGACGTTTATTTATCCTTTATCCTGAGGGATAGGTTTCGAATCAAATAAACAATTTGACCGGTCGTTTTGTTATGTACAGGGGCGAGCTTTGTTTGCTTGCTGAATAGTCCTAGTGAATATAAAGGATCGATACATTTTATGCGAAATCGTTTCAGCGCACAAAGTACGATAGATTTCCCTCAATATACATCCCGTTGGCTATTTTTCGTCTCTTATTGTGTGTATAATGAGCTTTATCGTTTTTCTTAATTGCCTTGTGCTTTCGATGTAGAGTTGATGAGTCGTTAAATATTTACGACGAACTAAATTGTCGCTGTGAAAGCTTGCGTTTGTCTATGTAAGGTTCCGATATTAAATTTTCGCCGAATAATCAGAAATATATTTTTTTTTCGGAAGAATGGAGAGTATTCTTGGAATCAACGATGTGAATGTTTGAATTGACCAATTATTTTTGAATATTTCTTTCAATGTGGACGATAAATGAAACTATGAAAAGGAATTTTCATTATCATACTTTTTTTTAAAGAAAAACTTTGGAATAGAATCAAATAAAATTCTTTTGACGATGTTTAAATTCATGTTTGGAAAGCATAAATAAGTTTTGAATAGTCGATTTTCAAAACTAATGATGAATACTATTCTATTTTCGATATCGATTACTAGAAAAGAATATGAAAGAAATATTTTTCGACGAAATGAACCGTCAAAATCTGGCGGTCAAGAAATATCAATTCCGTCCGACTAATCTAAGGCCTCTTTTAAAAATATATGCAAAGCAAAAATGTAATGAAAAGCTCGAAAGGTACGTGCTTGAACAGCGATCGATATCGACAAGGGACGGACGCTTTTCTAGCGGAAAAAAAATGTTAAAAAGCTCAAAGTCTGGGTTCATTTTGCGAAAGCGGCGGATATTGGTGTCGTGCCATAACCCGCCTTTAATTAATTTATGCACCGCCGTGTGTCTCGGATTAGACGAAAACCGATTTTAGTAACGTGTAATTCGGGATGTTCGCTCAAAAATTAAGCTTTTAACTCGTACAGGATGAGACCGAAATAGTTATAGGGATCAAAGTTGACCGAGAGCTTGGGATGTTAAAAAAAGTTACAATGAAATTCGAGTGTTAATGTATTGGTTTTTATTTTTTTTTTTTTTTATTAGTTTTTTCGGTGGTTCATTAGCTGAAGTTATTTTTAAATGTTGGTTTTTAGTACAGTTTTTTACAATACAAATTTAGTATTTTACAAATCAAATTCAACAAACGGAAAGTATTATAAAGACTATCGTCATAATAATCAATGGAATAAAGTTTATTCTTTAATTTAATTTTGATAATTTCACAAACAGTTGGAAATTTTTTTTACAAATTTTTACATACAAACAACAACAATATGAATTTTTTTGTCTTATAGACGATTATGTTGCTCTAATTAATACATATTTGGATCCCATAATCTATAAACAAATAAATTTCTGATAATTGATTTTGATTTGTAAAAGGTTGAATTTGAAGTGTAAAAGCTGCATTTAAATTCATGAAAGTTATTTCTCGTTATTATAATATTTAGGAAAAATGATTGAATTTTTGATGGATGAGTTTCGGCGTTATATAAATTACATATGATAAAAGATTATGTGAAAGCTTTTGTTTTTACTAATGTAGGTTCTAATATTTCAACAATATTTGCATTTTTTTCGAAAAAGCGTATGCAAGTTTGATTGAAAAGTTTGACGAGCGGTTTATTCGTACAAAAAATTTCGTCGTTTTGATGAAAACATTCGTTAATGTGTTTGCGTATTTTTTCCACGTCGAAATGCGATATCAACGTAATCGCTACGTGTTTATTTTAACGTTTCGAAAATGAATGATGATGTTTTCCTAATTAACTAAAAGTTTGAATACTCGCATCATCTATTATCGCGCCAACGACATCCATTTGTTTTTCCCGTTTTACAAACGCAAACAATCAATTACAATTTGAAACACTCCACCGACACCCTATCTATTTTTACACGAATTATAATTTACATACACATCAGAAACGGAACTTCCCGACTTAATTAAGGCGGCCGTCCATTTATCTCGCGGGTGTCATGGCGGATCTTTCGCGCGGGAAAATTCCGCGCAACTTTGCCGCTTTGAAAAGTTGGCATTGTGCCGTTTTGGAAATTGTCAAAATTGTCCCCCAGGTACGGCTGTTATTAATGAATTGATTCGTCGGTTCGGAAACGGACAATCGCGATTTGCCGACACAAATACGCTTTTCCGCGAAACGCACCTTTCGCCGGATCGATTTGCGGAAATCCTATTATGGTGGTCTCGCGGTTTTCGAATCTTTTCCGATCCGAGCGATTTCGGAGGAAAGTTTTCGATTTCGCATGATGGGTTTTATTGTTTCGGCGGAATTCGGATCGAGTTTGTTTCGGGGGTTTTTAATTATTTTTTAGTATTACATATTAGTAAAATTTGTAATTCGATAAATATGTATATGCACAAAAAGATGACAAATTGATCAATATACAATTGTAATTGAAGATTAGTGAAACATTACGGATTTCATGAATTTCTATGAATGGGTTATATTCCTTTGAAATCATTTGGAAAAGGAGAGTTCTAATTGTTTTAACTTTTTGAAGGTTACTTTCTCTTATTATTAGAATAAGCTTACTTTACACGAAAATCCAAAAAATTTGGTAGTGTAGTGTAATAAATCAGAAAAAATGTATTGAATATTATATTACGTAATATAATATATTGCAGTCGCACATTTAGAATAAAAAATCAATAATATCCATGAAAAAGTTTCGTATAATTCAATTTATTAAATAACCATTTATGTTTAATAAATGTACATATAACTGAAACTAGGAAATTTATTAAATTACCGTTATCGAATAGATCTTATCATGTATTGACAGAAATTAGTTCTAATACCCTCTTTTTCAGAGGGTTTACCTTTTATAAATCACTCAATAACTATAAAATGTTGTCATGCTATGATGATATGTTGAAACATGAATATATTGAAACAAAATAATTACAATAAGTAAAAAACAGTCAAGTTAATTTAAATTCATGTGAAAAAATCCGCATTTGAAACTATTATGGTTCAACAACACTTCACTATTTTTATCTTGAGTACCAGAGTGATTCAATTGAATTTTTCGTTTCGTTACAGCTCTCACCATTTGAGAACCTTTAAAAAGGGAGCGATTAGTCCATGGCCGAGTGAGGAATTCGCGAAAGGCGACTCTCTCCTTCAATGGGTTCCATTATGTCGAAAAGCTTGTTTTTTCACCGTCGAAGAGCCAATATGGCCGCAAGTTGATCGTATTCCAAAGGGTCATTCTTCCGAAAATTTTTAATGGTTCTTCGTCTGCCCTCGGCCGAATCTGCTTTTCCCTCCCGCTCCCTTAATTTATATTATATCTGCTGAAGCAGCCGCTGAAAAAAATAATAAATACGAAAGGCAAATAAAAAAATGACCGAGAGACGTAAATCTGTGTCGACTCGAACTTTAACTCGCTTTTGGAACTAAATGACGCTCGGAAAATTGCATGCGAATCTAATTTTCGTCCAAAAAAACGAAACGGAGAACTCTCGCTGAAATTTATATAAATATATTAAGTCTCTCGTTCTCGCGCGTTTTCTTGACATCTCGATGGGAGGAAAATAAAACAACTTTTCGATTTTCGAACGCGTAATTTTTTTCTGCGTGTCGAAACTTCTCCACTTTCACTTTTGTGTGCTTTTATTATTTTTTCTCATCCACCGAAAGGAAATTAAGAAAATCCCTTAAGCGAATCGCTTTTTGCATGATCGAACTCTGATTTGCGTTCAATATGATATAATTATTAGTTGAAGGCGATTAATTTATGAATTTTATTCGAAACTGATCGATATTATAAATTAAGGTCGACGTTCGTTGTTTGGAAAGTTAGAACTATTCTCCGCACGAAGCATTAACATTTAATTTATTATTGATAGCTAATTATTAGAGGATGATAAAGTTTCTGCTGGGAACATTCGCCGACATTAAATCCATTATTATTTATTAATTAAACAAAATTGTTCTACGATAACTCTTTTTACCAGACGAACTTTTTTCTATCGAAGCATCACGAAACGTTCATGTTTTCCGCGATAAATATCATAAACAAATACATGCATTTAAAAAAAAAATAATGCAAAATCTAAATTTGAACATAATGAGCTCAAATCGTGGCCAAATTTGGACGTAATAATAGATTTGCTTGTACACGTTACAAATTAAACATCCGATTAGGTTGTGTTCGTCTATCGTCCTATAGCGTGCCTTTCGACATTTATTCAGAGTGTATGTTTTTATGGTTTCCCTTCTTTCGGCCGGTTTTTGTTAATTTTGGATATTTCCTGCCAACATTCATCCACCCCATTATCGGCTTTTTAGCATATAAAGAAGAAGAGTTGATTCCTTTAAATAAAAAAAACGACTCGAATTTCTAAATTGAACCGCGTCGTAATCACATCTTGTACATAATTTGTAAAAGTGACCTCATATTAAATTATAGAAAAAAGTAATTGTTTAGAAGTAAAATTCGCATAAATGCTCTTATCGTTGGAAATATCTTGTTGCGATTCGAGCGCGTTCGTATTATTATTTTTTTTTTTCAGAACGAGCTTTCCCATATCGGCTACTAGGCTGTATACAACACCATGAAGCTAAAGCCGATAATTATTATGATTTATGTCGTATACACGTATTGCATGTTGAGAAGTCGGTTATTATGGCCGAAGGTTCACTGGAATCGACATTAACTCTACATTTCAATGGGGAAACGCGTCAGCGCTTCAGAAAATTTTATAGTAACTTGATATACCTTTTTATTTTCGAAAAAGGTATTGTTTAAATTTGTTAAATTCAATTGAGTTGTTTTTAAAAAATGTTTGATCGTATCATATTTTTTTAGATAGAGAAATTTTTTTCGGTGAATCTTACGTTATTTATATATAAAGGGATGATTTGTAAAATTGATATTAACTTGAGTAAAAATCATCATCATAATCTGTTTGACGAAAAATTTCCCCTTTTCATTCATTTTTAAAATCGAATCGTAATACAGAAAAATTAATAGCCACATTTCTCAATTGAACGCGTTTTTATATAACAATTCCCAAAAAAAACCCATATGATTAATGAAGTCTTCGTTCCAAAAAACACCACAACATTTAATTATTATTCCGCACTTATCAATCACCCCATACTATATTGAAAACGCTCGAAAATTTTTCCATCTACGACTCCCACCGAATTTGGCCATCCACCGCAGCATCGAACACGGCATTCTCTTTGATCCGACAAACTCGATTTCCTCCGGGACACCGAGTCCGCAGCTTTTTTCCAATATGAATAATGCATGAGAATTATTCAATTTGCGGCTCTTAGCGACGTGAAAGTGGCGATTTTTCACGCGCCCGCGCTAATTTTCACCAAGGAGGTCCGCAGCAGTGATTACAGCCGAAACTTCGACGTTTTATATATATGTATATATATATAGAAGGTGAAAGCTTTCGCTGAAAGAGCGCGACGCTTCATTGGCTTCGTCCTTTTTTATTTTAGAACCCAAGGCTGTTGAATGTTTGCTTAGCGCTCGACTGTTCCTCGTGAGTGTTCGGTTCGCGGAATCAATATGAGGAAAATTCAACCGTTCTAAGCTGGGACGTTTGATTTTATTACAATGCGAAAAAATTACGTTGAAGCAATGTTTGCTTTGAATAAATTTGTTTTTTTTTTTGCATTCCGTTTCAAAGCTTTCGGTTCTGTTTGTTTTAACGCGATTACAGAGTCGCGCTGTTGTTTATTGACGGCAATCGGAAACGGTAAATCTTTTAATTCCCATTCAACACGTAAGCTTTATTGATTATGTATCAGTTCGTTCTGTGCTTTGATTATTGTTTCGTCAGATATTTATGTATGCGAAAAAACAAAAGGTGTTGATTAAAATCGATCTGCGCACAATTTCGAATTTGATTCGATATGCGATATCAAATTTTTATGATTTGTTTTTTTTTTGTGAAATTTATATATAGAAGTAGGTATTCTACCAAGAATTGAAAGATACGTGTTTCGAAAAATCGTTTAAATATTTAATTTGACAAATAGAGCCTTATTAAATGGTTCGCTTTAATTGTATCGAACGCTATCATAATAATGGAGGTCGCTATGAGTATTATTAAAGACAGACAGACGGAAATAAAGCTATTATATAATATATAGAGCGACAAGTTTCAGCTTTGTCGAAGGTCTAATTCTCATCAATAATTAAAGTTAAGTAACGAGTAATTCGGTCAATAGGAAAAATGATAACTATCGATAGTAATAAAAAAATCTTTTTCGTGCAATTGACTTTATTATGTCTATGATAATATTGATAAAATTAATAGAAAAAAATGAAATTCAAGTATTATAAAGAACTAAAAATCTTCTTTTAATCGAATGAAAACAAACTTCATTCAAAAATAATTTCCACCAAACTACATCCCAATCACCGCGAAATAACCCATCATATCCGATCCCGTTTAAAAACCCACTATTACCAACATTAATCGAACGAAAACACGCCTCACCACCACACACAACAAAAGCTCGAGCGGCCCGTCGAAAATTTTAATTGGCCCCCCAAGATCAACACCGGCCAATAATCCGGAGCGCCAATTTCGCGGCCGGGAATGCAAATCGGGCGCGCAAGTGGCCGCGATAAAAGCTTCATTACGCCTGGAATCGGTTCCTTTCAGCACTGGGCGGGGGGGTGAGCTTTCATGAGAGGGGGACGAGAGCTTTCGCCGTCTCTGGCGGCCGCCATGTTGCAATATGGCGGCGTCCCGCTCCGGCACCTGTTGACGCCTAGTGAATTAATTCGGCGGGACCGTGCTGTGGATGCTGAATTTGTTGGGGGTTGTTTGGGTTTTTTTTTGGGGTGATTGGTTGTTTTTTTGTCGTCGATGTCGTGTTTGTTTGGGTGTGATTGGGTTGGGTTTTTTTGTGTTTTTGTAAACGGTCGTTTATGGTGGACTGTTGAGTGCCATTTGTGTGTTGGGTGTTTGTTTTATGTATCGAATGACACAACAATAATTCAAAAATAATTAAACATTTAAAAAAGATCAACTTATAAATTTGTATGATTCGCATCAACAGCGAATCGTTCATTTCAGCAACATTTCGATACAAAGTCGTCAGAATATAACGACTAATTCTGTCGTTGAAAAGTCGCTCGTATAAATTTAACATAGTAAAGTTTTCCCATTAAGAACAGCGTACAAACTTCATCGGATATTATATGATGAAGATACATTTTAGATGTCTGTTTGTTACGCAACGTTTGTGTAATCGCTTTTCCACGAAAAACGCAAAAAATCTTACGTTTTTTGTGAAATAACAACACTCGTTGGTGTGTTGTCACCGTTTGTTGGTGTTATTAAAAATATAAACGTAATCTGTCAAGTATATAAATTGACGTGTCTTACATTATACCTATGGAAAGTTAGAAAAGACTTGAAGTGTTGACACCAGCGTGTCGTAATGTGACGTTGAGGACCACAGACGCAAGGCTTGACTTTGTAAGTCATAAAACAGCTCATTTTAGAAGATAAGAGTTGGGAAGTCACTAGTTAAAAAAAATATTTTGATACCGATATCAAAGGTATAAATTTTACAAAAAAACACAAAAATTTTTACATTTTTCATGAAAAACGCAACTAAACAAACATCCCATAACACACATAATATATCAAAAAAATCTTTTCATAAACATTAACCATCTCAAATTGACTGACAACATCACACAATTTACACCACGACCAAAAGCCATCACTCATCCGACATCCACTGTACATCACGATATTACAATACAAGCCGGTGGGCGGGGGCGGGCGGCATCAGTGGGTTCGGGCTTACGTTTAAGCCGATTTCGAGACGTTATTACGGAAATAATAAGGCGGCATTAGGTGCAGTCGGTCCATTATCAATTTCGGTCTATTGTGTCGCCATTGTGAGCTGGGCCTCGACTTCGGCTCGTTTGTTCGTTCCGATTGCGAGGATTGTTATTTGCGTGCCGGATTATGGACCGAGATCTAAACATCCTGAAATATCGCTCTCTTTTCAGACGTTCGTTTCGAAACGTTCAATCGTTTCGATTTTCAATGGGCCGTGTTTATGTTTGATGTTTTAGGTTGGTGCTTGAGGTGTATTGATGTCGTTTTCAAGGTATTGTGAATAGTATGGGATTTTGTTGTTTCTGAATGTGTATGTTATGTTACACAATGTTTGTGTGATAGTGTTTTTTATGAAAGATGTAAAGAAATTGCGTTTTTTGTGAAATTAAAATAATATTGGAGCAATATTTGACATTAGTATCTAAATGACTTTTTTAACTGGCGACTCCCCAACTCTTATCTTTTAGAAAGAGCTTTTTTATGGCTTACAAAGTTAAGCCTTGCATTTGTAGTCTTCAACGTCCTTTTAAACCACATTACGACACTCTGGTGTCAGTGATGCAAGCCTTTTGTAGTTTTCCATAGATATATTGTAAAAAACGTCAACTGTTATATTTGACAGATGACGTTAACATTTATTTTTTTTATAACACCGACAAAAAGAGACAATAGTCAACACATGACGTCAAATTTCTCAAAAATGCAAGATTTTTTTAAAGGAAAACCCGATTACACAAATGTTAAGTAACATATAATATTATACATCACGGTGATTATTTAATATTTTTTTTGAATAAGGATACAACTCCATAATAATCTTAAGTAAAATATATATATAACATACTTATGTACAATATGGAATCTCACCTTAATACGTTTTTAATTAAAACAATTGAATCGCATAAGCGAAAATCCAGATGAAATTCATTATGTCATAAAGTGGAGAGTGTTTGTTTATTTCACTTGAAAAATTAATCTTCAGAATGAGAATTTTAGAATAAACATTTTAAAGATTCAAAATTTGACAGCTTCTTCAGTATATTAATAATGAAATATGTGGAAATCTCAACTTTCACGGAGACAAAAAAAATTAAACTTTCTCGAAAATTTCACAAATTAATTATAAACGTTACGAAGTTCAGTCATTTAACTTCGAGCTGTCAAATGAAATATTCAAATGTATTTAGCGAGTAATCGTCGAGGCAACGGAACAGAGATATTTTATTGCATAATGAATGTTGTGAATTTAAATGTCCCGATTCATACTCTTTAATTATGGGGTATTTACTTCCGAATTTATTCTTCTTATAAAGCCGTAATTTGGCGAATGTATAATATCTACATCTCATTTTTCAATTTAGCTTTTCCGCAATTCTGAAAATAAATCGGAGCATATAATATTTATGATTTCGTCCAGATAAAAAACCTATATATTTGATCTCAAGTCTTATGAAAAGATTTTAATGTATGCTATCTATATTAAAATATATAATATGCTAATTTTATTATTCCTATGTATCCTGCGGAAGGATAAGGGGATTATATTATAATTTATTGGATGCAGGTGGTTGTCAATTGAACGTGATCAAAATTATATGCAAATTTTATATACTATTATACTTTGGGTTCTAGAAAAGATAGACATTGATTATATTATATTATAAAAAGTGACATTCATTATGATTGAAAAAGTATTCAATTTAATTAATGACGAAGATGATACACTAAATATGAAATTAGGTTGAATTTATTGAGCGTATAACTTTCATTTACAACCTTAAAATGACATTATATGTGTTTTTTCACGTTTGTATTATGTGAAGAATAATAGAGCGTACAAACGCTTTCGGTAATTTGATATCTTTCGAAAACAAGCTTGTTTTCTAATAAAGTTTGTATTTCAAGCCTTACAAAAATAAACCAATAAACAAAGTACAACACGTTGACTTAATTGTATTTTTTTTCAGTTCATAATATTAACTCATATACAAGTCGAGAGCTATTCCAACAAATGTGCTTAGGAACAAAAAAAAGTAATCACAAGTCGCCTTTCAATTCTAGACATCGTAATAATCGGTGACTTTTGTGATGCAAATTTTCCCGTTATTTTTCACGGCGTCCGATCTGTTTTTCCATCTCGAAGCAAACAAATAAGGAAAGTCTTTTAAAATATACCGTTCCCATGATTTTCATACTTTAATCAGGTGTTTGATATGTTAATTCTGCGGACTTTTCTGTCGAACTTCCATGGTATATTTAAAATCACCCGCGACGAAAATGCCAAATAAACGAGACGGCTATATCGCGGATTGATTTTTATTATTGCGTTCTCCTTATCGGAAGTTTTCAGCGATTATTTTCAGCGAAATCGGCAGACACGCTAGTGGGTTCGTGTCAAAAGTACGAATTCCATGCGAGTTGGACATGTTCTGCACAATTTGAATAAGTCCTTAAATCCTCGAGGAGGATATTCGTTTCGATTCGCCTTCGAAACTTTCATTCGTGCTGAAATTCAAAGGTAAAAACTCGGCCATAGCGGTGAAGTTTTACCGAGAATTTTCGATCATGCAAAACCCAAAGTAGGCTTAAACAAGTCAACTCGGACACGTTATTCTTTATATATATATTTTTTGTGTTTTGCTATGAAAATTCAGAGGCTCACGAAATGGATTATTGCATTATTCATTTCCATTAACCCTTCATTTCCGCAACGCGCGCACTGTGAACCATTCAAATATCGACTTTCGCTTCGAACACTCGAGTTCTATTGAATATTTGCACACTTTTCAACTATCAGCAATTCTGCGTACCTGTTAAACTTAATACCGTTCATAAACATCATTTGTACATTTCGAAGTTCACGCAACAAACAAATAAACATTTCATGCTATTCCAAACCTTACAAATTTCTCATAAACAACAAACGCATGCAATCCACTTACAAAAACGCAACACGAATGACTTTCACATGAAACCCAGTACAATTTTTTATGACGCTTTTTGATTGAATTTTGATCGGATTTCAGCCGGCGTCCGTCGCTGAAAAAAGTGGTAGCTTCTTCGGGTAGGACTGAAAAGCCATAAAGTCGGTTTGCGACTTTCATATCCGGTGCACTTTTGACCTTATTCTCATTTATGGGCCTGTGGGACGCGAGTCGGCCATTACGCGAACCGGCGACAATACGGAAATGGCGCGGTCGAGATTCAGATTAGATACGGGGGTACGTTAATGAAAATAATCAGGTCAGATTTGTGGTTGATTTTCAATTTGAAGCTCGTCCGATTTTGATTGACGTGTTAAAATGTTGGGTACGGTTTAATTTTGAAATCATCATCATAATATGTAACGCCATAATAATTATTATAACATACAAGTCATCATCATTATCATGTTATGAAATCATCATCATCATCATAATCATTATAATCTTGTGTATTTATCATAATTTATCTGATATGACTTTTATTAACTTAGAAATTTTTTTATCCAATATTTTATTACTTTTTTAATTCGTAGAATTTTTTTTAATGGCTTTACTTAATTTTTTAACCCTCTTAAAGAAAATAATATATTTTTCAGATTTTATTATACTCATCTATAATTTCTATGTATATTACTATCTTATTTTTTTCCGTATAACTCCTAAGAGGGCTATATGACCTACTTTGAGTATCTTTGATCTAATGTACCCACACATTGTATCCATCCATCATTCGGTCTTCACTATTTTCTTTTAAATACCATTTCTACTCGTTCTTCATACAAACAGATACACAATAACATCATATATTATTCCGCTTGATATTCCATTAGCATATTTTCCCAATAAAATCAGTTTTTACTCAAACACAAAACATTAAAATCCAACATTTTCCACAATAGACCTGCACCGAGTTTAATTAAACACGCCACAGTTCACAAACAAAGGTTTAACAAATCCGTTAGATTTGACAGGCATCACGTACGTACACATGTTAAAATACAATATCGCGGACGCGAAAATGCACGCACGCAAAAAAAACGCACCTGCCACACTCACGGCCGGGAAAACCCGTCGAATTTTCCGGAAAATTCGACGGAATTTTTCGTAAAACAAAGGCTCGTTTAACTGTTAACAGTTTCTTTTCTGATTTACGACGCCAATTAATTATTGCGGCGTCGTTTTCGAGCGGCGGACGCGCCGAACGGGTCACGCCATTCCGCTGAATTATAAAGTCTTATCATGTGACCGCGTGTGCCTTTTTTTGCATTTTTTCTTTTCTTTGCGAGTCTATTAAGGCCTCAGGTATGTTTTGGGCGGGCCTGAGCGTTGAATAAATCCTTTTAATGACGATAATTTTTTGGAAATGGCGCACTTTCGTGTTCGTCGGACGCGTGTGACCAAGCGCACTTAAGATCCGTATCGTCATTATTAAATATAATAAATTTTTTTAGAAGGACTCGTCGACGATTCGAATTTTTGTTGTTTAAAGTTTTAAGATATAATCTAGAATGTTTGTTTTTGATGGGGGAGATTTGAATTTTTTAAAAGGGACGCTTTCGAATGCGCTCGTCAATTTTCTTTTGATAGTGCAACGGAGCGACGTTGAATTTTACTTTTTAAAGTGTATAAAATTTTCAATATCTTTCGGAATGTTTCATTGTTTGAAAGATAAAGAATATTTTAATTGAAAAAGCAATTTCGTTTCGACGGTTATTAAAATGTTTGCTGCTCGAAATATAATATAATATAAACGACGTTGCAGAAAATGCATTTTTTTTACGAGATTGTGTACATCGTTATAGCAAAAGTTCAAAGATCTGTAAATTTTTTATTTATTAAATTGACAAAAATCTATTAAAAGTTTGTAATTTTCTTACCAATTCTTGAAACATTAAGATCTATCAACACCAATTGGTAAAAGCTTATTTTTTTCGACTATATAAAATTAAAAATATTATACGGTTTAAATCGTTTAACATGAAAATTCAGTTAAAAAGAAATAATATAACGGTCCTGATAAAATACTATAATATTAATCATTAAATTTTTTTAATAGGAAAAAAATATTTCAGTCCTTCAGTTTCATTTCAAACGTTCTATCAAATATTTTTTATGATACTCAACACCTATATTATATATTTATATCTTTAACAATCATTGTTTATTTAGAACAACCCAAAATTATTCTTTAATCAAGTTCAAACCATTCCCAATTGTCTTTTGATCTTTTTTCTCCCAACTATAAAAATATGAACCACACACCACATTTTCCCACTATTGCATTACTCACATCAATATTGATGACATTTTTCCACACACATCGGTATACCGCTTCGTTTTGATTACTGTCACACATAAGACGTTGATTAATCGCTGACGTGACGTTGAATCATTCGTTTTTGTCTGTTTTAGTTTATAATTTGACGCATCCTTTGTTTCCACGCACACACACACGATCGGCAATAACAATTCGCCCGAAACGACTTTGTCGCGGAAAACTGTCGCGGCCGAAGGAAAATTATGGGAAAAGCGATCGTCGTGAATGTTTTACACGTATCGCATGAATGATATTGATAGTTGCTTATCACGCGACTAATTTTGAACGGATCGCCGATTTGTAACTGGTATTTACTGGGTTATATTTCACACGGGCACGCATGCTGTTACACATTATTGACGCTTCACGTGCTCGTTTGAGCTTTTTATTTTTTTGATGTTTTTATGCTGTTGGCGTGAATTTTGCTGAAATCGTTTTCGAACTTTTATTAAGACATATATTTATATTATATTTTCAAGAAGATGCAACAAGTTTTATATGATGTTCGTTTGATGATTTGAATTTGTTGAGTCGGTTCTGATTATTCACTAAAGTTAAGCGATAAATTATTCAAATAATAAATGGTTGAATTTATGATATCATTTTTTAGTACTCAAATCATTTTATCTTATTATTTTGTGTGTACAAAGAGAATAATATTTGAATATTCAATAGCGGTAATTCATGTACAGGTATTCTCCGATTATATTATATATTATGTATAGAGAAAAACTCTTATATAAACGAACTAGTCAATCTGTATTTATGATTGGTCCAAATATATTATATATGGACTGAAAATACACATAGGCAAACATAGTTGACACATGTTATTTCTATCAAGAATATTGCTCACATTTCAATTTCATCCATAAAAAACCTCTCTTATAAAATATTCCACATATTTGTTGTAATTCTGATATTATAAAATTTTGATTTTAATTTTGAAAAATTGGTGTTTCAATGGTTTTTTTGAAGGTTTAATCCCTGTAGTGGATATTATATTTAGTTGCATTTGATGATGATTTCAGTATATTATTATCGAAAATTTATAATCTTTGAAGAAGTTATCTAAAAAAAACTATTATTTGTAATTTACAAGTATTGAATTCACTAATATTAAATTTCAATTGATAAAAGAAAATGTTCATGATTTTAAAAATATAAATATTTACACAAAAAAGTAAAAAAAAAATCCATTTTATTAACGATCAATTAACCAAGAGTTCAAACCGAATCGCGGCGCCTCCGATCGAATTCCGAATTAATCCAACCTTACAATACTTGGAAATTTTTTTAATCCCGGAGACACAGCAGCGATTAGGCCTCGAAGGTTTCACCCCATTCCAAACAACGAGGAATTTTATTATGAAATCGATTGTATGCGCAGCGAGGTATTTATTTCATTAATCTTTCTCCTAGTCCCGTTATCGAGTTGCCCGTTTCATCTCCGAGTGGCTTTCGAAGAAATCGGCAACGCACAATGCCGTTAATAATTTGCATAGCTCAATTTTAAAACATTCTCCAGATTACACGGCGAAATAACTCGGACTCGGCCCTATCCCTCCGCCAACATAAATGGAATTTAATTTGGTTTTATGACGTCGGAATTAACGAGAGGTTTGCGAGCGTTCGAATCTGTCGTAATATTTTGCCGCTTTATGCGCGGCCGAGGTAATTATGGTGTATTAGGTAAAACGGGGAATATTGTTGGGTTTTATGTATCTTGTTTTTTTGTTGGTTAAGAGTCTGCTTTGATGAATGGAGTGGTTAAATTTGTTTTTTTTTTTAATTTTGGACGATTTTTGCGTGGTTCTGAAACAATATCTAATGAACGATGGTTCAAGATAAATACTTTTAAATTTTTAATGCTTTTAAAATCTAATAGTATGCAGCCTATATAATGTCCACTTGTAGCCTTTTTAATATACATATATTATAGTTGGAAGATTGGGTGTTTTTCTTTTGTTAAAAACCATCCTTAAAACGGTCTCAGATAAATGACATATGTATGTATAGGGTAGTCACTGGAAGATTGAAGTGTTTAAAAAAATTATAACTTGTTCGTTTTCATTATTTTTTTATCAGTTACAGAACTTTTTTTGATTAAAATGGCTTCATATGTTCAGTAATAATTAAATCATATTAATTTTTTTTTATTTCAGTGAAATATTAATTATTGAAGCTCATAGAAAAAAATCTTTTATGACTTTCAATAATTGATCTTTACCAGAATTTATCTTTGACTAGAATAGAAAAACCCAATGAATTTTACTCGTTACTGGACATTATATGTAATCATTTTAATCTCCGAGGATTTCTCTATAACTTGTAAAAAAATATTGAAAATGAATAAGTTATGACTTTTGTAACCTTTTAGTATTTTAGTGGCTACCCTGTGCAAATTCTTGTACTTATTACGTAGTGATGACGAAGAGATGCATGGAATCAGGTTAGTGAGAAAAAAATGTAATCATTTCTATCACAAACTTAAAAAAATCTGTCAGCAAAGTCATGCAAATAGAGCCTAACTGTATCTCGAAATTGCAATAAAATAAATATGTATTGATTCGTATTAGAAAGCTGCACATATCGTTCGTTTAATATTGTATAATATTTAGAAGAAATCTCTGATTCGATATAAACGAAAACGAAAACATCATTAGGCGTATGCGTGAATTGTGTATTAATACAAAAGCTGTGTTCACCGTTGATATGGCAACAGAGTGCTTCTCAAAGATTCACCATTTCGTTCAACAACTAATTTGATGGCAAGAGAACGTCAATTTGCAATATTGCGCGTACATCAACGGGAATTTGCAAAGTGCATTTCCATTGCATCCTTTTCACGACCAATAAAAATCAAATTAAATTTCCGTTCATATACGAGTACATCGATGAAATATTAAATTTCATACATATTTTCGTTTTTGACATGAATAGTTCAACTATGGAATTTCATTTTCAGAAAAAATAATATAATAGCATATTTTTTGTGCGACTACCATTATTCTGAGTGAAACTGATACGTGAGTAATTTTTATCTCGAAATCAATATTTGCTAAGTCGATAAGAATATAATGGGGTGAACAGTGAGCGGTATTACGATTTTTTTCATCACACAGCTCTTTTTCAGGAGAAAATCTTACACGTATTACATGTGAAATCCTGAAAATGCCTACTTTCAGTACATCTTGTAGGCTTTTCCGTTATAAAATCACATAAACACGTTGAGAAATTCAATTCGTACTTTATGCGGGAAAAGCAATAACGTTCCATATGTCCTTTTGACATTTTCAAAAAATGTTTCAAAAATTGCACAACCAAATGTCTACCTCTTTTCATATAATTTTTCGATTCGAATCGAATTATATAATAATTCAATAAATTTCATGTTTAATTTAACGGGTTACTCATTGTTTATTTAAATAATCTACATATCAAAAAATTTTCACAATCACGCTATAAATATTTGCAAAATGCCAAATTAACTTCCATGGCTACGTGTAAACGTTTCATCACTTAAATAGGAATTATGAAAGACTTTTCGTGCCGTCGCCGTATTTATTCGCGGCGAGGTGCTCATTGTTGTTCGGCGCAAATAATTTTAATTAATTTCCACGAGGTTTATTAATCAATTTGCTAATAACGCTTTAACATTTCCCCGTTGTAAACTCCGTTTTTATTTTTCGGTCCTAAAAAAAATGTTATTAACAATTTCGTTCGAGAAAGCGTCGCCGTTATTTTTTTATTGAGACCGTGAAAGCGTTATTGCCTGCCGCTTTTATTCGAACTCATTAAAAGTGAATATCGATATGAAATTTTCGCGAATACAATTAACATCGATCATCTGGACCGAGGCCGTCTAAATTTAACACCGAACCTTAATTTTCAATCATAAAAATAAAAATCGGCCCCGCGAACACTTCTAGCGCCCTATCGCCGAAATCGATATGCGGTTAACGGATAACGGGGACTTTAACCGTATTTTAACACGTTATCGGCGGTGATCTTAACTGGAATAAAACGTGAATGCTATTCGGTTTCGGTGTCAAACGTCACCTTCTATTTCTGTGAGATTCGCGTGCCATGTCACCTTTCATCCGAGTCCGAGATAAGATTGCAGTATAGTATGTAGTCATCGGGATCGATCAAGGATAATATAACAACTGATGATAATGCAACGATAGTGGATTCAGGTCGTTGAAATTGTTATTACTAATCCGGGGAGATTTTGTTTTTGAAAATTATATTTATTTTAATATCGGATCGACTCTTTTGATATTCATATCTTATCTTGAAACATAGACAATGTAAACATGATCATTATTTTTTATTATATGAACTGTTATGTATTATAATATGATATATGAAATTCGTGTAAACGCCAATTTTGAAAAAGATGAGTTAAGACTAGATTTGAGTTATCGAGAATATTTTCTTTGAATGTTTCTAACAAACGAAATCAACACAGTATAATATCTGCATGAAATGAACGAAAGAAATTTCGCTATAAAATATTATTGCATTTAAAAGTGGCAAATTTCCACTTACTATTTACGATCGAAATCTGATATTATATCGAGAAACATTTTGAACTCATAAAATGTACTATTATTATTGCTAATTATAATATTATATGTACTTTAAATACTATTTTTTTAACTATATAATTACTCCCATTTGTTCAAATCCGTACAGAAACCAACAAACGCATGCAAAAATATAATATTTAATAATATACTAGTGATAACCCGTTGTGTATCAATAAATATATATTATATTTTAAAAAATAAAAAAATAAAAAAATTTTTTACCAATGGTGTTAGTAGATCCAAAAATTTACAGAAACGCTTCAGTGAAACCCAAAATGGAATCATTCACTAATTTTTTTTCAAACTTTTACTACCTCACAATAGTAAATTCTAGAACCCACCAGCAAACTCTAAGATTCACCAACACCCAAACTTACACACACACACATTCGAACACCCCCAACTTCCTATACACACACTATATACAAAATTCGGCACATTCCTCTCCCTTTTGTTTCGAAAGCTCTTACTTTTTCGCACATCCCACATCCACTTCGCGGAAAAGTCCCGTTTCGCATTAACACGTACACTTATATTTACGTGCGCTACGTAGGCGTCTATCTGTCTGTCGAAGGTCCAAAACAATTAGTCCTTTCGCACGGATTCGACGGCAACAAGTAGCCGAGGGTTGTTTCGAGTGTCTCGTCGATACGCCGGAATAAACACGAGGACCCATTTTGGACCGGTACGTGTCTAATTTATTATTACGACGAGGATGTTCCTTGCGAAATGAGGTTTCTGGTTGGCGAAGTGCTAATGAAGATTCGCGATCGATCCGCGAATGCGGTGTGCGATTTTTTTGTATTGTAAATCGAGTGTGGACGATTAACTCGATCGACGTGCGGATTATGCTGGATTGGGGTGATTTTCCGGGAAAAAGGATAAAAGGGAGGATATAGGGTTAATGTGTGTCTGACATAGATATTGATCTTTTCATGTGTGTTCGGAATCAATAAACATCGAGGTTGTATTAAATGATAAAATTTTATATATCAATTATTTTAATAAAGTTTTATTGAGACAAACACAATTTCAGATATGGGTCAGATAATGAAGTCGTTTTTACGAGCGATGGAAAGATTTGAAAATATTTTACAACTAATAAAATTTTAATTATTATCCGAACATATGACTGATCGATCATATCGATATAACAATTTTTTCGAAAACAACTGACACATATAATTATTATTTTTGATCGAATTGTACATCAGACGTCTACTGTACCTAATTCAAGTCTTTCAAAGATCCTTTTCCGATTCATCTCGAGTTTGGCCCCGTAGACGCTAACTCTCGCAGGTTTATCCTTCCCATCAATTGCTTTTATGAGTTGTTCGCGAACTTTTTCTCTCGGATAAGTTCTTCCAATTCGAGACAGTCGATAGAGTGGGTGGGTTAAGGTTTTTTCAGCGATTTGCGAAAGCAACCATCTCCAGGTAAAATCGGAGTGATCGATCGGCGATTCGTACACTTCCGGAGATTGACGGCCTGAAAATAAATGTATGAAAAGAAATTAAAATGTACATACGGGTTTATCGAATACCGACTGATCGTATGCAATGTGGCGTTATTGAAAAATTAATGGGAAGACGTGTATGTGGACATGTGTCGCGCGTCTCGTTAAATATTAACGACATGTATAATATCACGCATCGGTCAAAAGTTTTTTGTGTATTATATAAAAAAACATGTTTTTTGTCGTTGATAAAGTATATTTTTGGATTATTATATAAATAATTGATGTCATTTTAAAATAATTGACATAGGGCAAATTTTAATTGTACGAATATTTTCCGAAAGAGACGGATAAATTGAGAGAAAAATCGGCTTGCTGTTGTATTATGGAAAACGAGGTCGTTTTTTTGTTGCATGAAAAGCACAAATGCTGAAACCCTCGTCAGTGGTCTTCGACAGGGTCCTCTAATGATTTCTGGCATTCCAACTGACCGCCAATAAGCCATCAGGTCAAAACATTACACTCGCTATTGACTTTTACAAATAAAAATTGAAATTGCACAAAGGTAATTCTGCTTAAAAAATTTATTATTTTTTAATCAGATAAAATTAAATTTTGTTACTGAAATTTTATGTAACTTAAATATACGTGATCAATCATGATTTTATCGTTTTATATTTTCACACTTTTGAACTAAAGACGTAAATTACATATATTATATAAATATAATGTAATTCAGTATTGGTAAATTATATAATATTATATTAACACTATAATGAGGTATTAACATTTTTTTATCACCTTCCTATGACAAATATTAATATTTACTTGTAAAATTCAAGCTTTACCAACTTAAAGACTTTTACGGTAACATGCCCATCAAATTCAATCATGACAAATCGATATTTCATTCGAATTTTTCGCAAAATTGGCTCGGAACAAACAGAAGTATTGCCTGGGGGCCGTCGCGTTACTTAGAGAAGAGTGCGGATTATTTTGTTCGCTTATACGCAATTTATTATACATACGGATGCAAAGCTTCAGACAAAAGCTCGAAAAATAAGCGTCTCGCTAAATAGCGGGAGCGCTCTTCACTTGGCGCTAATACATTTTTAACGAAGTTGTTCGAAAGTGGTGAACATTTAATATTCCCCGCGAAGACTCAGTTTTTCGAATTTGTTCGAGTTTATGCGCCGGAGGCGTGTCTCGGTTTTTGCTTTTTTATTTGTTTTAACAATTAAGTTGCGAAAATCTCGTCGACAAATTAACGCGATCTTGTTCATGCCGAAAAGAAACATCAAAGTTTTCGAGATGGGATTAACCGCATCAGTTTTTAAAGAAAATTAATTTTTTTCTAGATCAAAGTCAAAAAGTTGATTAGTTTTTATTAGTAAATCTTAGTTTAGAGATTCGAAAAAAGTTTATGATCATTTCTATTTCGAGTTTTTATAGAATCATTTTATTTAATCTTCGATACCAATTTTATTATACGATTAATGTTAATTTTGAAAAATTTCTAGCATTTACCAATCTTAAAATTTTTGTAACAGCATATATTGCAAATAAAAATAATCTAAAGGAAGCTTTCAAAATAAATTAGATTTGATAAGAACCAAAGCGGATACATAAAATAGAATTTAATTAGCGTTAAAACCTAAGCACCTAATTTTTTAAAAATATATTCCAACAAATAAAAACCTTAATCTTTTATCAAAATACATTTCTCAAATGCGACATTCCCAAAACACAATCGATGTTCAACGAAGCAAGTTTCGCATAAATGTTAACCACTCACTATAAACCTCACTTCGAACACGCCAAACACCCTTCACGAAGAAAACTCCCCTGGGAATTTTTCCCCTCGTGAGTTTTCCAGCAATTTCCGTTCTAAAGAAGTGCTGATCGCTGAAAATGCGAATTCGAACAATAATTGTTTAGCTTTTCGCATCGAGCCGGAAGGAATCACGAGCCGCGCCATTTTCATCACCGAAGAAGAAGTTGAAGGCTTTTGTACGGTTTTTCAGCGATTTCCAAGTTGCCTCGGGGATATTTACCTATTATTAAGGTCAAACTCGTCCTTCAGGATGTCGTCGGGTCGTACCCGTGGGAACGGCTTTAATATACGGAGAACCGATCTTACATATTGCTTGAACGTAATACGATTCCGTCGCACACGAGGAAAATAAGTTTAATGAGGCAATAATATTGGATTCAAAACAATATTTTGCTTCGAATATTCAATTTTTTAGTATGTATAAAAGAATAAGAAAAAGTAATAAGAATCGTATATGATATAATAAATATATATAAAGAGTTTTTTAAATTATTAATACGCGTAAGAGTAAACGAAAGTATAATATGTATAATAATAAGAATCTGCTGTAAAGTTCTTACGTTTTTTTTTATTATCAAAGTAGTTGTAGAACTACTCCGCTTTGATGTCTTTTAGTTTTCAGTCATTTTTTTAATCTTTGTATGTCTGCAAACACTTTTCTCTCTTCTTTCATTCAGAAAAACAGGGAAAAGTCATATGAAGCAAAATCAGATGAATGGGTATGAAAAAATCGTATTATTTTTTTTCTTCAAAAAACTGCACACTCATTGAAATGTATTCACGAAAGTTTTGCTACAAAAACCAATTTATACACTTTTGAATTTGAGTTTCATTTATTATCTTTTTAAAAAGTAATGTTTCATCAAACTGAAAAGAAAATTATTTAACACATTCAACTAGTCTGAAAAAATATCAATAATTTCGCACCGAAATAAATTTATATTACATTTTTATTCAATTTAAATCGCTTCAATCGATACATTTCTTTCTATCCATCTTCCATTACATAAATTCGTCGAAAGCAAAAGAAAACAGAACGGCACGTGCATTTTTTCGTACCCACACAAAAAAAACCTGCGCTCGTTCATCAAAATGACTCTTCTTCGAATCGAGCACATTTCCAACTTTTCCTCACGTCACGAAGGTTCGCATGAATGTTTCATGGCCCCAACCTAATGAAATAAATTTCCGTCCACTACTTAGCTCTGTTTTTCCTTTTCGCCATTTTTTCCCCTTTCACTATTTGCCGCCACACCTCGTCCTTCTCGCAACAATAATAAAAAAGGGAACAAAATAATTCAAAGGTGGAATATTGCACGCGAGCGCGACGCTCTCTTTCGAAAGGCTTCAGTCTTTTCGTTCAAGTTTTCGATCGTATCGAAAAATGTCCGGTTTAGAGCTATTATTTTGATTTATGTGAGAACAATTTGTATCGCGTGCCAAATAAATCATCGATTGGTTCGGTTAACGAGTGGGAACAACGTATGATTCAGATTGATCAAGTTTAATGTGTGTTTCGAATTAGTAATTTTTTCGAAGTGAAAACTTTTCATTGTACAGTGGTGTAAACTCTATCGCTATTAATGTATCAAAATTTTGTTCTCAGATTGTTATTTGATCGTTATTTGTTTTAATACAAAAGTATGACAAAGTAAAAGAATACTGAATGTATTTGAATCGTAAAAATTATATGAAGGTTCTATTATTTTTAATGTGCAAAAACGCCACTTTTTTTTATATATTTCTAGTAATGTATACCTTTCAAAAATTGCTTTTGGAAAGTCAAATTGTATCTAAATTTTCATTTAGCTCTCATACTACGTACTGTCAAAGTTTTCGTACCAGTTCCTCAACTGAAGTATATATTTTTCTCTTATTGTAGTTTGTATTTCAAACTTTCTCTGACGAGAGTTTATCTTGTATGATGATATATATGTTCAACTCGAATTCTCATATTATATGTCGCGATGATTGATTTTATAATATTATACAAACTTCATAAATTGAGCGTGAGGCCACATAATGAGCGTAAACGTGGACGCGAGCACATTAAAATGCATGAACGTAAATAGGGATTATTTTCTTATACTCATGCTCATCATGAGTCCTCACCCTAAAACTAAAATAAAGTCGATGCTCCATAACAGCGTGAGAGTGAGCAACAATAACACTCTCCATATAAAACATTCATAATGTTGATTCACACGAAAAAAGTTATTCTCGCTTACGCTCACTATAGAGCCTCACCCTAACACTCAATTTTCCAATTAATATAAACCACCGTTCGCCACTGGCGGATCCACGGTGGTGGCAAAAGGTCAATTGCCACCACCCTAGAGATTTACATAACTTTTCACATAAACATTATATTTAAAATTCGGATTCTGGGTTTAAGAACGCATTCAAGCGCATATTTTTGGTACAAAAAATCTATTGTATTGCGGGTGTTAGCAGACCATTTTGCTCATTGGGTATAAAATGCAGCTGACCGATTATCTTTCGTCTACTTTGGAAATTTCTGTTCTTACTATAGAAAGTCGATTTCCAAGATAACGATACTTTATTATGCCTGAAAAAAAATGTATTTTTACGAACAGTGGTACCAATGAATCCTTGCTAATGTAAAAAATGTGCTAAAACAAATCGTTTTTATTTTTCGGGAATGCATTTCACCATCATTTCGTTCTCGTCTTTCGAGAAGTTGAGTTCAATTCTTGGTGTGTTTACATTGATTCGCTGATATTGTGATAATTATAAGAATTTAAATTTGACGTATTTGTGAACTATTTATTGAACATTTTATTAATAATTGAAATATCAAAAAAAATCAAGGTGAATTATTTTTTTTTAATTTGTAAATTTTTATATTTGAATTACGAATATCATATGAATGTACATGCGTATTATGTTTTTATAACTATAATTACCAGTGGCGGCTCGTTCATAGACGCTGCGGAGCTGCAGCACCGCCAAAAAAATTTCGAAAAAGTTGCATTTAAATTTATATCCGAAAACATAGAATTTATGACGAGCGATGATGATAATCATGAAAATAATTAGATATTAAACATAGTAATTATATAAATCGAACCGTAGTTAAGGGGCGGTTGAGATATTGAAATAATATTCGGTGAATACGATCTCCATATACACTGCATATTTAGGCAGCGCGAGTTCGCAACGAGGTGCGCATGCGCATCACTCACTTTCGGTGCGCCGACCCAAACTTCATCGTTGCGCGATAAGCTTTTCATAGCGCTGCCCCATACGGCAGCCGTTCTGCTTATTTTTCCTTCATTTCTGCAAGGATTTCATACTATTTCTTCAACTACTCTATTTTTATTACAGGTAAACAGTCAAATTATTTGTTTTACAACAAATAATTCTACTTTCTTGTTGGAGTAGCGTAAAATTGGCCCGTCCACATACATACAAATTTTGTTAAATACTTTTAAGTATTCGTAATTCAAATTTTAATGAATCTATTAGCACATGTACCATTATTTAGTCAAGAAGTATATGACCGTATTTGTAAAGAAAAAAATAAAGATTTGCTTTCACAATGCATTTAATAGCTGCTAAACTATTTTATCAATAATATAATATTTTCCAAATTACCGTAAAAAAAATGCCAATTTCTGAAATAAGAGAATGATGTGATATTATGTACATATATTCAGATTTAGTTCCAAATAAATTATAAATAGAATTACGAGTATTTTATTCCCGAAAAGAGTTATACAATTTTAACGGATTATGTGTATTATTAAATTTAATAATTGAAGAAAATTAGTCGAACATATTTTCTAAAACAATCAAACTAATAAAAATATTAGTCGCAATTTCCATGACCTTCCATGGAAAGACTGTGATCTCGAGTCCGTCAATAGAGGTGTCATATTTTGATGTTGTTGTGATGTACGATTCACCTGGTTTGGAATGTTGAATACGCAACTGCAGCTGTCATCGGATTTTTTCGGTCATTTTCATGTATGATCTATCTGCCTCAGGATGTTGTTTATAATGTACATACATATTGATTTGTTATCGTGCGAACGGCGGGGAGTCAACTTACGTTCTACAATGAGTTCCTTACAACTAACTTATTGAATAGAATAACATTTTTATTGCATCTTATTGCTAACGTACATACAATCACGGTCATTGAAATTGCAGCACCTGGAAACCTTCAATTCCTTCCATTGTATGTGAATTACGCTACATATTTTTTCAAATTTATTTATCAAAAACATTAAAACTATAAATAATCTAAGATTGTGTAAAATTTGGAAACGATAAATTGATTTTTGGAAAAGTTTTCAGCGAAAAACAATAATTTTTTTAAATTACGCGATATTTGTAGTGAAAAAAATGAAGCGTTTTTCGGCTTTAAAAAAATATAGGCTATCTTCACATGATATTTTTGAAAATATGAGTTATGTTCGTTTAATTTTTGAGCGATTCTGTAAAAATTCGGAAAAATCTAGCAATTAGGTACCGCGTAGGTGATCTTGACCGGTAAAAAGTACTTGACGCGACGAGGCAGATTATTACTCCGAAAATACTTAAAAAATAAATTCAAATTTACTTATTAAATAAATAAAAGTGTTATATAAGTAAATTATAATAACAATTAAAGTACAAACGATACGTATAAGGTCTTAAAAAAGCCGATTACAAAGAACAATATAAGCAAAACACCACTTTTGGCAAATAAAATGAAGTCCAGACGGACAAAATGAGTTTAAAAAAATAAAAATACAACTTTTTAAAATTAAAATAGATGTTATTTTTCTGATAACGTCAATTTTATTATTTTAAACCCAACAGGAACACAGGTATGCGATGGCAAACTAGCGAAAGACGCAGTAAATAAAGGGTATATGAAGCAGTTAAGATTTCTGCAAACTGTATAATCTGGGGATGTTTTTTATATTCTAGTATTAATTATCTTAAGTTAATTGATGAAATTATGAAATTAAAAAATATTTGAAAATACTGAAAAAAGTTTTGTTAACATTTATAAAAAAGTGTGTTTTTTACTACAGTAACCATATTTTTCAGGACGGTTTTGAGCTTTGTCACGGAACTGAAAACTATGATTATATATTTTTTAAATAGCCACTATAATGTATTTAAAATAAGTGAAAAAAATATTCGAAAACATTTTTAATTTTAAGAGGTAAAACAATTTCTAAAAAAACTCTGTATTTGAGCATCAGGGAGCTAAACTGGAATTTTGATTTCAACCCTATTGTAAAAGATCGATGAATAATACAACCCAAAACATCAAAACAAGACTTCATTTAAATTATCGAGGAAAAAATATCCAAAGAGAACGCATGATAACATATCATTTTGATAAATATAAAAAAAAACAGTTACCTCAGTACTTCTGAAGATAAGGACTGTAATTACAGTTTTTGTCATGTGTTGTCATTGGTTGTGGTACCTGGACTAGTCCATTATCCACATATTATATAAAGGAACATCATGAGACAATGGGTGCTATATATGGTGCTCAAACTCGCAAACCGCACACAGTACTGGCTGCGTCGATCGCCGACGACCCCGTGCAATTGTCACAATAATCGCGGCGTCGCACACATAATTCGTGCGGCGGTCGACAGAGCGAGAGAATTCGGAACCATTTATTGGAATCGTCTCATTTATGAGAGATTAAACTCTCATTTTCGAGTCAAATGGTTAAATACCCAATTTGAGACGATCGGGTAGTTGTTAAAAACGGAGGCCACCCTGGCCCATCCCCGTGGCTTGAACCATCATCCTTACGAATGACAATCCATGCAGCGTTACCGCTGCACCACGGGCTGGCTAAAATAATTACAGTAAAATGGGGGTAGTTATAAATATTGCAAGTAGTGTAAAATAAAGAAGTGCTTATCATCTTATTAAATTAAATAAAAATTATTTTGATGTTTGCTTTTAAATCACTAATAGAATGATTTCTTTCGTGTCATGGTATATCGGCCGATTTTCTACATTTAAAAAAAAGGTGCTTATTGACTGTATGATGATAATATTTCAAATCGATATCTTTGTGATTTGATAGAGTTTTATTTCCTCTTACACTTGATATAAATAGTTTTCTGTTAAATATTGAAAACTCTTCATAATTTATAAAAATGTCAATTATTCAGGGTGCTGCAATTTCAATGACCGTTACTGTATGTTGAAATTGAATAAACTTATGAAATAACTTAATACTATAGAAATGAACATAATACTATAGTGACATAATACGTGAAATTATGTAATAATTGAATGAATTAAATTATGAATAAATATAATTGTAGATTAATTGGAAGATGTCATGGAGGGCATGATTCTATAAAATTCACTTTGCTACATAATTCATTTTTCGGTTAAATTAGATTTAATTTGAAAAATATTACGAAAAATATCATAAGTTTTCTTTTAAGTTTTCATAAGTGGTTGTTTGAACATTGAAACACCATCGTAATTTTGATAAAATCTGAGTGATGTTTACAGTTAAATTATCTTTTTAATTAAATTTATTTTTCGGACGGTGATAGTCTGATAGATATCATAAAATAGACGCCAATATGTCGCCATTTATTGATTATCGGTATGGTCGATCAAACATAATTGTCAATTTTTGAGTGAAAAATAAACATAGTACCGTGTTTTCAGTTCTATTTTATCAATTCAACGATAAATATGGTCGATGTTCACTAAAAAAAATTATCAAGTGATGCAGATAAGCACATTCGATAAAAACTTTCACGGAATTGCAAAATAATCTTTTAAAAATTTTATTCTTATCGATTTTGAAATTAAAGGACTCTTTTTCAGGCACGTGGACTTAGCCGCGTGTGAAATACAGCGGCGTCAAAATAGCGTGGCGGAAATTGCGGCGCGTCTCTTCTTATACGAAAATCTAATTTTTTTTCATCCACATACACTCTAATTAGACTCATAATTTTTTTTTTAATCTATTTAAAACCAATTGAAAATACACTACGGCTAAAATATATTAGCCCACCGGGACAAATCAAACAATTTTACGAAAACGACGGGACGAACGCAAGACACGACGAAAACGGGACTGTCCCGGTGAAAACGGTATGTATAATCAGCCTATATATATGGTGACCATATTTTCCAGGACTCAAAACGGGACGCTCAGAAAAAAAAATGCCCTCGAACTGCATCTTTTAGGTTGGGTTAGGTTATTTATTTTAAAATCCTTTATTAACCTCGTTTGTTATATTCGAGGTTCCTATGTATATACATAATGTTTCATATATACAATAATAAAATGATAATATTATAACATTCAGACAAAAAAAAAAACAAAATAAAATAACACAAAGAAAAGAAAGAAACACAAGCATACAATCAACACAATGAGAAAAAAAAAGAAAAAAATAAGGCGAAATCAAAATCAAGATGGCAGTACTGTATTAATTTCCTGCACTCTCAGGACCATACTCTTCAACACACATCCAATCTCTTTCATACCCACACCCTCGCAAATCGCCCTTTTGAAACCATTCTCACTAAAATTAACACCAACTCTCTCACATTCGTCAACCCAATCATGCCTCTGCTCGTCAATCATCACACAATCAAAAAGCAAATGACTAACACTCTGCACAGACATACCATCGCACATGAATCTAGGATTACGAATCGGGTTAGGTTAGGTTAGGTTAGGTTAGAATAATTATTTAACACCTAAAGCACCTATAGGTTAGGTTTGTTTGGGTTAGATTAGATTAGATTAGGTTAGGTTGGGTTAGGAAAACAAAATTCAGTTCAGCCGAAATCATACTGACACCAAAAAAAACAACTAAAAAAATCCAAAAAAACCCGGGCAACGCCGGGTACTATCGCTAATTCATAATAAAAGTGTATTGAAAATTAGAAATTGCCGCCATCCTGCAAATTTCCTGGATCCGCCACTGCCGTTCGCCTCCCATTATCAAACATAAATATAAAACAACGCATCGTTATTTACGCGATGCATGGTCGGCGAATACGAAACGTTGGGGCCTCGCGAATTCGTCCGTTTCGCGCGCTAACTCGATTTGGCCGAAAAGCGCCTTCTTCCGACCCGCTCCAGCCGCCGAATTAGCGAATGATTGACAATTTGTTTCGCAACCGGGGCGAGAATAAATTAAAGCGCGCACACGTGACCGGAATAATGGCGGATTGTTCGACGGCGGTGCTTTTGTGTTTTCGGCGTCGCGCTTGTTTTTTTTGTTTATGCGCGAAACCTGTCTCGTTTTCGGCCGCGAACTGTTCTGTTTATCAAACGTGTTATAAAACGGTGAAAGAAGTTTGTGTTTTATAATAATACAAAAGTTTTTGGGTTTGTGTAATCGCGCTTTCCATGAATAATGCAAAATATCTTGAGTTTTGCGCCATCTCTTGGTGCCATTAAAAAATAAATGTTTAATGTCACCTGTCAAATATAAAAGTTGGTATGTCTTACGATATACCTATGGAAGATTGGGAAAGACGTGTATTGCTAAGATTAGAGTATTGCAATGTGGTTAAAAGGGATGTTGAGAATCACAGGCGTAAAGTTTGGCTTTGTAAGTCATAAAAGAGTTTATTCTGGAATATGAGAGTCGAAGAATCGCCAATTGAAAAAATCATTTTGATACTGATGTCAAATGTTGTTTAAATTACACAAAAAAACGCAAGAAATTTTGTGTTTTTCGTGGAAAACACAATGGAAAATTTCAATTCATGTTTATCTTTTCAAATGATACGTAATTACAGTCATCTATTGGTGGTGAAACTTGTTGCTTAGCTTTGATAATTGATGAGAAGCAGTGCGTTCAAAAAGTATGTAACATTTAACGTTTACAAACTACAAATGGCCGGGCTTCGCACGGTATCGAATACTTTTAATAAAAAATAAACTTTTCTTATGAGTAAATGTATATTTTTATGTTTTTGCGTGGTCGTGTCACATCATTCAATGCACGACTGTAATGTTTTTTCGTTAAGTGTGTTTGTCTGTGTTGTTTTGATGTTTTTCGTTGCAAGGTTCGCTTTTTCTATGATGCGAAGTTCGGCACTTTTGAAGTCGTTTTCATAAATTTTTGTCTCGAAACGCAACGATTTGTTCCATTTGTCGTGAGCTTTATGTGTTTCGCCTCTTTTTTCATTCCCCATCACCGGTGAAAGCTTTCACGATCGATCTCAGCGAAAATAGGATTATTTTTCCATTTTTTGTTCTCCGAACGAATAAATCAAATATTTAAATAATGAAAAATGAATTTTTCAGACGCGTAAAATGAGACGCTCGTGTTATTTTAACGATTCGATGTACGTTAGAATTTTTTACGACTTAATATTTTTAATAAAATAAAATAAAAACAGATTCATCAAACACATCATAATTTACCATTTATTGCCATATGAAGTCCTTTGTACTCTTATCAGCAAATTCTTAACAAATGTACTCCTCACATCTTTTTGATTTATCTATCTATCATTTAATTGATCTTTGTTTACTTTTATCGTTTTCAGATACCATTCCAGTACTTTACATATCCTTTTTCCGTTTATACATATATCTTGCTATGTTATTGCTTGTTTGCATTTTTCCATAATAATCGTAAACGTAAGCGTTAGCTTACTCATACTCACTCATACACTCACTTATACTCATCATGAAGTTTACTGTATTCAAGAACCATCCCAGTAATTTACAAATCCATTTTACGTTCATTTATCTTGCTATGTTATTGTTTTTTTAATTTTTTTTTCTTACAATAAGCGTAAATATAATATATGAATAAATTTATTCATACTTGCTCATACTACTCACTCATACTCATTATAGAGTTTACTGTATTAAAGTACATTACAGTTCTTTAAAAATCCATTCTCCGTTCATTTGTATTGCTATGTTATTGTCTCTTTACATTTTTCCATAATAAGCGTAAACGTAAACGCGAGTTTACTCATACTTATACTACTACTCACTTATACATTTTCATATTCACCATGAAATTTATTATTTTCAGATACCTCCAATACTTCACATACCTATTTTCCATCTATGTGACTCGTTATGATACTGTCCCACTACATTTTCCCCATGATAAGTAACATATAAACGTAAGAGAGAGCGTTATTCCATACTCACCATTATGCCTCACCCATAACTTCTTCACTCTCCATACAAAATCTATCATTTTTTCCCCAAATCAACACACCATCCTACACTTCTTACACATTGAACATCCTCAAACATTTTCCCATACAACACCCACACAACGAAAAGACCAAACCACACACTCCATCAAACCAATAACTCCGCGCATAAACCGGCCGTCAAACTCCACTCATAACAAGAACCCACCATCAAAACTCAACATCCTTCCCGAAACTTAACCCTCTCTCCGGAGCGGCAATAACAGACGGTCCTACTGATATTTTGTTGTTGTTGTTGTTACAGGATGTTGGGCGGCGTGGGGGGCCGCCACCTGTCGGGGGCGCGCGGGCGGCGGGGCTCCTCCCCGCCCTCCCCGCGCGCGCCCCCAAGAGGCAGGAGGCGCGCCGTCACGGCCTCCGACCACAAGTCCTGCGCCCTCATCCACACCAGGCTCAAGCTTGGGGACATCATGTGAGTATTTTAGTCTTGTGGTTTGTGTGTTTTGAGGTTAGGTAGGGTGATTTTGAGGTTAGGTGGGTTCGTCTGGATTCGCCCGGGAAGTTGGGGTGTTGAAATTATTGTGGTCCAAAAAAGTTAAGGTGACGCCATTCCACTTTCCTTTAAAAAAAACTGAACGTGGGGGTTGGGCCAAACGCCGCATTTCTCAGTCAGGGAAAAACTAAACGCACTTATTTAATGCCGCATGTCTCAGTCAAAAGTCTGAACGCGTTTATTGCTAAACGCGTGTTTAGTTTAGGTTAGGTTAGGTTAGGTTATTGTTTTTTGCGTCACATTTACTGAACGTATCTTATTCAATCAGTGCTGACATTTAAACTTCATGTGGCAAGTGACACCTAGTGAGGGTTAGCAAAACCAATCACCTAGAGGGCAGTAGAGGAACTATCTCGCCAACTGTTGGTTTTCGAGTGGGTCACTTTGACTTTTGAGAACCATTATTGTATTTTTAAAGTGTTTTGTTGTTGATTTGTTCTGTTATGGTTGTGTAGTTTTATTATTGTAATGGTTTGAGGGGTCGGTAAACTTTAAAGGTTATAGATCGATCTATACACACATCGCTCGAAGACCGAAAATTTCAAACCCCAGTTACGACCACGTAGGTGTTCGCACTTAGCTGGAAAATATCACTCATTTGACGTTTAAACGACAAAACAATTACATATTCACGCGATTCAATAAGAAGACACCATGATCACCATTTATTATTAAACGCGTGTTTAGGTTAGGTTGGGTTAGCGTTTTTTGCGTCACATTTTACGATAGATAATTATAAAATATTTTCGATCTGAATATCTGATTGAATAAGATACGTTCAGTAAATGTGACGCAAAAAACGCTAATCTAACCTAACCTAAACACGCGTTTAGTAATAAACGCGTTCAGACTTTTGACTGAGACATGCGGCATTAAATAAGTGCGTTTAGTTTTTCCCTGACTGAGAAATGCGGCGTTTGGCCCAACTGGTGCCAGCTAAGTGCGAACGTCAACGATGTCGTAACTGGGGTTTGAAATTTTCGGTCTTCGAGCGATGTATGTATAGATCGGTCTATAACCACTTTAAAACATGGAAAGTTTAAGGTAAAAATTTGAGGTTCAGCGGCAGGGATGTTATTTCAGATTTTTCCAAGGGCAAGCCAAGAAAAAAAAATTATAACACTTTTTAAAATTATTCGAACCATAAAAAAATTTCCCTAAAAAAGGTTGACCCTTTTTAAAATTATTCGACACTTTTCAAAATTATTCGAACCATATTTTTTTTCTCTAATGCGAAAATCAATTCATTTTGAAAATTATTTAAAACATAAAGTAAAATTTCGGGACCCATTTTTAGTTCATAAAAATCAGGAGCCCTAAGCGGCCGCTTATTGTAAGCTACCCAAAAGTAACAAGAAATAAACGTATTATTCATCGATCCAAAGTATTTCATTAATCATAAATTCATACTATTAAATTAAATTCATACTATTTCTAAATTTATGGGGGAAACTGCCCCCCTTTGCCCCCTCCCCCAATGACGTTCCTACTTGGCGGACCAGATAGCAAACTCGAAAATATTTATATGTGTAATTCTACTCAAAGTGCAATAAGAAAACTGATTTTATATTTTAAAAAGTTAAAACTGATAGACCTAAAAATAGTTTTAAAAACTGAATCCGGCCCGCGAGCCGGAGTTTGCATTAATGGATTGTTCGTTATTCTGATACATCAGTTAAAATAATCATAATTTTTTTCTAAGGAAAACATTTATATTTTAATATAATTGGTATAATATGAATATTTTATTTGAAATACATTGCAAAAAAATATTAGATACAACCCGCAACCCTTTTCGTGCAGTTAAAAGAAATAATGATATATTATAATTACATTTTTAACTATATAAAAAAAAATTATATGAAATTATCAATTTTTTAATAGGCACTCATAAATTGCGATATATTAATTTGTTAGTAATAAGCTGATACTGCGATGGGTCAAAAGAAATAACGATCAGTTTATGTTTTTATCTATAAAAGGCAATATTACATTTTATTATAGTACATGATTATTTTATTGTAGCTTGATGGTCGTGAGTCACATTATGATGGTTTAATGGGTTTACCCAGGTTCGCATAGTACTCTAACGTATTGTGGAAAATTATGTTCAATTGTCATTTTTATATAATTTGATAACGTTTCTAATTTGATAAACGTTGAAATTTTTTAATGCTCCTATAGAATTCGTTGAAAATATTAGTTTCAAAAGAAAATTTGTAAAAATGTACAAAAATTTGTTAAAAAATTCGCCAAGAATTGAACATTCATCCAAAAAAATCAATAAATATCTATACGTATAAGAAAACTTTTATTTGGAAAAATAAATGAGATATTATATGTGTATACGTGCGTTGACGTCGTCAACAGTACTTTGTTATAGATTTTAGCATTAAATGAACTGCCTATAAGTTAATTAAGTCTTCGAAACTAGCTCAAAGCTTTGGCAGGGCTTAATTAAAAGAAAAGTCTTTGAAGTTCATATTTTTAATGACATACCTTTGTGGGACCCGTAAAGGTTTTTTTATACAATAATTATGAAAGTTTTTGTTTATAATAAAACTTAAACTCTTAATAATTTTGCACGTATTTTCAGTAAAAATTAGATGGAATTATCGGTTGTTTATTCGTGAAAATATCAATTTCTTTATGTTAGATTTTTGTTCTAAACATTGGAAAAATCGGTTTGTTTTTTCGAGCCTTAAAAATTATTTTCGAGAGTTAATATTGTGTATAAATTTTCAGAGAAACCTGTGTGCCAAAATGAAAACTAACCGTTCAAATTTTCCTCGAGTTTTCTTTGAATTTTCACCACCCGTGTTTGATTTTTCATCGATAGATGTCTCATTTTAATATTTTTGAAAATGTCGCAGAAATTAAAATTTTTAATGAATTAAAGATAAATATAACATTTGAAAATTAAACAATAAATTTTCTGACATATTATAAACGTAGATTTTATCAGGATCTATAAAAGAAGCATTATGTTATATTTTCATTACCACACAATTGATCGTGTTTCTTATTAAAAAAATATTTATGAACATTATTTGAAATACCGTTTCAAATTGCAAAACTGAATAACAGAAAAAAATTAAGAAGTATTATTTAAATAAAATATGAGTTTTGAACTAACCAACAGATGGCGTTGGAATCTCGTCATGGTGCATTTTCAGCACAGAGATTACATAAACAGTGACTTAAGAATATCAACTCCCGAATACTAAAACGTCCCGAACAGACAAGATATCAGAACCTTACACGATTCTGTTCAATGAAAACGAAAGACAACGACCCTACGTTAAAAACATCAATATAATATCTATGATAATTTTTTTATATTCTCAATAATTTCCATACACGGAAAGCTTTTTCGCTCGCGCATTCGAAGATTTAACAATTTCAAGAACAGAAATATAGATTTTTTCCGAAACGAGCCCTTAATAAATTTGAGGTCACAGAATATACAGACAAGAAAAGACCTCTGAAAACACGATTTTCATGCATGTCTAGCTTGTTGTTCGATTCTGATATTTATCGACGCGCAATCGAGACGAGAACGCGCCGCCAGCACGTCGCGTCGCAGACAATCCAGCACAGCCCTCCGCTTCCTCACCACCACCATTACCGCCCTTACACCCGACTGCAATACAGCCTCAATTTGCATGCCTCCCAACCTTCCGAAAAGCCCCCGTAAGCTCGAAAGCATCCCTTAGCCCCCCGTACACAAAAGCGCGAAAGCCTCGCCCGAAGCTCCACGCCGTCCTCTCCAGAGGGTATGAGTTGGGTGGTTTCGTGTTGCGTTGCGGCGCCTGCAGGTGGCGGTGCGTGCGCCGTGTAGCACGTGGCGGCTTATTGATTTCCGGCGGCCCGGCTGACCCATTTAGTGGCCGCCGACCCATATATCCGCCCCTGCGCCCCTCGTCCCCGGGGCGGCTCCCCGGCCCCCAGAGCGTGCGCCCCCGGCCGCAGTTGAGGCCGCAGCGGCCCCCCGCGCCCGCACCCCGCGCCCCCGTGATGATGATCATCTCGGACGTGACGACACCTGTGGCGTAGCCGCCGCTGGTGGGGCTCCGGGATCGGCTCAAGGTCGAAGGGCCCCCATTTCGGGGCCGGGGGGTACGTACGTGCGTCTAAATCAAAAGGCGGCATGGAAAATTTTAACGGGCTCGATACGTGTGAGGGCATTGAGTAGTACGCTGTTAAATCGGGTACGATGCTTCGGGTAGTACCGGGTTATGTAATGCTCGGGTAGTAAGAGGTAGTATGAAATTGAATGCTGTATATGCGTTATTAGGTATTGATGTACTGAGTAATATGAAATAGGTAGTATTAATTGTTTTATAATACCAGGGTGTTGAAATTATGTTTAAGAAAATAATCAAATTTTTAATATAAATAATATAAAATGAGAGTCGGATGAGTGTACAATGCGAACACGCACCCACGCACTATTTTCTCGTCGTCTAGCATTTTCGCATTTCCATCTTAGAGTTTCGAGCGTGAGTCACACAGAAAACGCTTTTATCTGAAAACTGAACGCTATATAGGTTACTCGCTTCTAGTTCCAGACAAAGCCGATAGAAAAAAAAACAAAAGCATTCAAAAGCCTTCTATGCACGAAAACTTACATAAATACAAACTGCGTCTCTGTAAAGTTCATATTTCAATCTCGCCTCTTTCGAACATGAAAAAAAACAATAGTAGAGCGCTCCGGCTTTCAGCTGAAACTAGGCGACGCTTTTTTCGTCCACCTTTGAAAATGCACGGCAAAGAAAAGCGGGTCCGTGGCAATTTTCATAGTGGCGATACGTTACGTTCGGCTTATAAAATTATGGTATTTGTTTTCGGGTGTACGATTGCGCAAGCCGTGTAAAACTCGACTCGTAATTGGCAAAGTTGTATGGGAAGCGTGTTCCGGCAATATTTCGCATCGACCAGACTGCATTGTTAAAATGTTAAGTCGTTGAAAATAAATGGAAAAAATACGGTTAAATGAAAAAATTGATCAACATCATATGACTTTTTTATGGGAACAGATAAACATCGTCTTTATAGTACAATATATAGATGAGGAAAAGATAACTCTTAAAAAGTTTGAATATTAAAAAATAGTATGCAGCCTTTTGGGTATCGATGAATAGAATCGTTAAAAAATATATTAAATTTATTGTATTGTAATTCGCTTTATAAAGCTTAAAATATGAATTGTTTGCTTTTGTAGTAAAAATTTACACATAGCGTTACAATAGATCAGAGATGGCCAACTGAAATCACAAATTATTGGGCCAAATAAAATAATGCATGTCTTTGAAGGACCATACATAAATATTGTAGGACTTAGTAATAATATGATAGTTTTTATATAAAAAAAAAAAAATATCTCACAATGAAGATATTTTATTAAATTTAAAATTATACCTCGAAAGGGCCATTCAAAACCTTCGATTGGGCCACATATGGTCTGTGGGCCTTAGTTTAGTCATGGCTGCAATAGATGAACAAATCGGTTTTTAGTTATATATAAAGAGATAATATACATTAAATATTCTCAACCGCAAATCGATCGCATTATTCATCGCTTAACTTTAATGATAAATCGAAATCTGTATATTTAATAAAATTTTGATAATTTCAGTCTATATAATATTCACTCATTTTTGATAAAATTTAAAGTATTTTCTTTTATGTAATAAGAAGAACTCTTGACGACTTCAAAATACTAAAAACCATCCCATTTAAATTAATCTTAAAATCATTAAATCCCTCTATCAACTACATAACTTTATAATACATTCGATATAAAAATCATTAGAAAGATCTATTGAAAATAATCAAAAACGTTCTAAAACATATCTTTAACAATAAAAATCAAGAGCCAAAACCTCCCAAAAATACATTTTGGTATAGCTTAAAGTATTTTCTTCTATATGATAAAAATAATTCTTGACGATTTCCAAAACTAAAAACCATCCCTTTTCAATTAATCTTAAAATAATTATACATATTTCTATCGACTACATAACTTTACAATACATTCGATATAAAAATCATTAGAAACATCTACCGAAAATAATCAATAACGTTCTAAAATATCTCTTTGATAAAATAATCAAGAGAAAAACCTCCCAAAAATACATTTTGATAGGATTTAAAGTAGTTTCTTCTGTATGATAAGAAGAACTCTTGACGATTTCGAAAAATAATTATATATATATCCCTCTATCGACTATATAACTTTACAACGCATTTGATATAAAAATCATTAGAAACATCTACCGAAAATAATCAAAAACACCACAAAAAAAACCTCCCAAAAACAATAAAAAACATCCTATATTCCCAAAAAAAAAAAAAAATTATACCAAAATCGATACCCAGTTTATTTCCATAAACGCATAAAAAATGCATGCGGCCAGAGATTGCATCGGTCGCAAATTTATTCATTCGAAGTATCGCGATCCATATTTGAGTGCAGCGGGAGGAAGTTGCCATAGGTCCATAACGTATTTACGAGGCCAGACAGGCCAGCTCGAAAGCTCCGCCGCTGAAATGTCATAATTCGACTTAATTATATAACGAGGCTGAAAACGAGGCTGCGTCGATTATTTTGGCGGGAAACGTCGCGATTTCCGCTTTGATTCGCTTTTCGAACGGTCGATTTGTCGCCGCTGTGCGATTCGTTGAGGTTGTTTGTATTATAGTTGGTGGGGTTAAGGTTTTTTTTTTATTTTGGTGTGGATGGTTAAAGGTTGGTTCGATTTTGTTGAAAAATGTTCGATATTTTACGTTGAAATTATTTCGGTAAACGAGCCGTTCACTGCACAAAATGATTAACTTCACTTTTTGAAAAATCTTCAATTTAAGTGTGAAAGCATTCGGTATAGTCATAACTTTTTATATTTATAATAACTTTCTTGAATAATAAAGATTTTTACTCCATCAAACGACAAAAATTTTTTGGCCATTGAATAATGAATAATTTATTTCAGAGACCATTTTGATTAATTTCATACTCTAATGTAAATCGTTGCAATAATGAAACTCATATGCACTACATTTGTATTTATGCATTCTACAATATGTATTTGAATTTATATTTTAAAGGGAATTAAAAAAAAAAACAATTTACATTGTTTCATCGCATTTCTTAACTTTTTGTTTTATAAAGTTTATTGAATTGTGCATTGAAAGGCTCAAATGTTGGTATCAATCGGCATCGATTAGAGATTTTTTTAAATTTAGCCATGACTAAATCAAATAACTATTTTTGAAATATGTAATATTTAAAATGTTAATATTATAATTATTTATTTTTTTACATTTAACTATGACTAAATCATGTAGCTATTTTTAGAATATGTAATATTTAAAGCATTAATAATAATTAAATTTTATAAAACATAATTTTTATTTGGTATTTGCATGATTTTTCTATTCATAAACATTTATTCGAAAGAAACTTGAATAAGGTCAAAAAATATCTAACAATTTTGTTAAAATTTTTATGATAAACACTAAAATTTACGAATGAAATCTTAAATTTAATGATCTTTAGAATTTAACAATACTATTTCATTTATCAGTAAAGAAATAATTAGGTCATTAAGATTAATGTTTGATATGATGATTTAACATATAGTTTTTTATACTTTAGATATTGAAAATAAATATTTAGATATTGATAATTTGCAGAAAAATCAAAATATTTGAACGATTTTTATATTTTCTCACACGTTTCAGTACAATAAAAAAAGTCCACGTTCAGATAGCTATCTAGAGAATTTGAAAACGCTTTTCGTTCTCTCATGGGAGCTGAAACATAGAATCTGTATCTCTATAAAGTACTACTTTTCAAATCATTAACTATAAAATTTTATCAATTCTTCAATAGAAAATAATACAGAAAATAATAAAATTATTTTATTTTTATATAAAAAGCATCACTTTATATTACGATATATTATTTTATTAACTTATTATATTGCAATACAGTCGAATTATAATTTTTTATTCTATACACAATATACAAAATCAACATAGTCCAATCATTAAACATTTAAATCATTCAAAAACTTGATCGATATAAAAAAAAAAAACAAAATCACTTTCACATCATAATCGACTAAACCGCAAACGATTTCGTTCTTTAGTTATGTAAATTGAACGGTGTACAAAAATCGAAATTCAGTTTAATATTTATTCCGTGCAGTTAGAAAACACGCGTTAACGATCAGAACACAACACACGGATCGTGCACTCGTTCCGTTTTCGAATATTCGAAAATGAAAAAAACATGTTGAACGCGAAACGTAATTGATACGAACGTTTTACAAGGGAAGGTGTAATTTGAAGTTTTTCTGCGTAAAAATGAAAAATCGCACCGCTCATATTTCACGAATCGGTTCGATTGTAAAATCACGCAACCTCGCATTTCGCGGAACGCGTCACAATCTAAATTAATTTTGATTGCCGATTTTTTTTCGGGGTTCTCGCATTTTAATGCGTCATTCTGTATTTTTTTTACGTGTAATGCATTAGAACAAAGTAAATAGTTAATTTGTTGGGGTTGGTTGTTGTTAAATCGATGACGAGTTTATTCTGAGTAGTAACTTTTTGATTGTCTATACATATTTTTTATATTTTTTTATATTTATATTTTCCTATATATAAGAACAAAGTAAATAACAAATCTTATATTAGTAAAAGGGATGGTTATATAGGGTGGACACTGAAAGACTAACTGGTATGAAAAATATATAACTTGTTAATTTTCAATCTTTTTTATTTTCTATTTTTACATGTTACAAACAACATCTGAGATTTAAATGATTAAAACTCATTAAGTTTTTCTGTAATAATAAATGAAAATCAGGGAAAACACCGCACCAAAATTTGGTGCGGTGTTTTCCCTGATTTTCATTTATTACCACATCCCCAAAAACTTACTATAATATTTAATATTATAGTAAATTTTTGGGGATGTGATTGATGCTGATTAGGGTTTCTGGACTCGACCCGACCCGGACCCGAACCCGTCGGGTAATGGACCTAAAACCCGGACCCGAGACCCGGAACTAAAAACTATCGGATCCGGGTAACAAGAAATATTTTTTTTTAATTAAAAATATTTTTTTTAAATCAAAATGCGTTATAAAATTTAATTTTTTAACAAAATATAGGCGAAAAACAAAAATGGAATAAGCCATTCGAAATATTTGAAGTTTAAATTTTCTTGCCTTTTAAAGTACGTACATATGTAAAACGTTATTTTCGTATGCAAATAATTTCTTCTCAGAATACCGCTAAGGATAATAAAATTCAATGGGGCATATATGGATGCACGTCCGTCTTCCGAAATACAATGCATTTTCGAATGCGTCATGTATTTCAATTTGAGAAATACCTGCCTAACAATAAGTGCTTTCGTTTCACGGAAGGTTCACAGTTGCGATCTTCCATCTGCAGTATGTATTTTGATTTTTCAAATTTTAAAACATTTTATTTTGGACCCGGACCCGACCCGGACTCGTCGGGTATCTAAAATATTGGACCCGGACCCGACGGGTTTTGAAAACCCGGGTTTTCAGAAACCCTAATGCTGATATGTTTTGTTAAAATTTTCAAAACCCCAAAATTAGTAGTTTTATTTATTAATGTACTCACATAAATTAAAATGGGTCTCACTACTCATTATCAATTAATATTGTATTAAAATATTGTTTGTGTTTTCTTTGAGTTTCAATAATTGATCTTTACTAGAATAGAAAAACCAAATAAATTTTATTTGTCCCTGAATATCATATGTAACCATTTTAATCTCCAAAGGTTGTAATGTAAAAAGATATGTAAAAAAAACGATTGAAAACAAACAAATTATGACTTTTACAAATCTTTAAGTTTTTCAGTGGCCACCCTGTAGTAAAATCAACGATGAATTTATTTTTTATCTTAATTAATTTTTTTAAAAGAATGCTTCAGTTCAGATTTTTATCAAAATGTATCAATTAGAACAAAATCAATAGTAAGTCAATTATTGTAAGGTCGATGATGAATTTAATGTTGAATTTTCGAATGATAAAAGATTTTAAGTGAGCGTTGAACAGTTTCACTTTCAAAAGTGTCAATTAATATAGTGAGAAAGTTTGAAGAAATGAATCAGATGCGCGAAAAGTTGGAAAACACGGGCGGTGTTGTGTAGCGAGTTTTCCGAAACAAAGGCTTCGTTGCATCGCGTCAAAACATCGAATTTTCCGATCGAAGCGTAAATAAAGCGGAACAAGTCGGTAAACAACGAATTTTCGAAATTTTTGTCTTCGACCCTCACCATTTTTTTTCATGGCCCGTTTTGAATTTTTTATATTCAATACACTTCTCGCATACTAGGAGTGATTTCAGCATCGGACGCGCTCTCGATACAAAATCGAAGAACCCTCCAAATTATTTACATTGTTCCGCGAAATTTTGCGACGAGACACTTTTTCGCGGGAAAAAAAAATAATTCAAATTGAATGAAAAAACGATTTCGTATTATTTTCGTTGAGCGCGTGACGGTTTCAAAGGCGTTCGGCCGATAAGGCGCGCTCGAAAATCAAGAAGGAAAAATTAATGATTCCACAAGGCCGGATAAGAAAAGAGGCTTCTTTTCAGCGGAAAGAAGACGACAAAGATTTTCCTCATAATAGGGCAGATTAAGCTAATAGAAATATACTAGTCACGGTGATAAAATTTTTGTTTTATGAACTCCCGCAGGAGGAAGTCGGGTGTATTCGGCGGACCGTGTCTTTTGGTCGCGTGTTATTTCACATCCTACCAAAAAATCATGCCCCATTATGATTTATTCCTTTGAAAATTATCCTTAAATATTCAAATATTTTATATTCCAAAAATAAATTCAAAATCCAACGATAATATTCAAAGATAAACCTAATTAACGTCTTAATGGAAATCAGCGAATACTATATAAAGATTTCCCTTGGCCAAATCCGAATTTAATAACTCTAATCCTAATAAAATAATTTCCTTAAAATTTCCCGGATCGTTCGCGTATATTAATTCAAATCTTAATTGAATAATAAGTAATGGAACACGAATTAGAGCACATCGGCGTCGAGTTACATAAATGATGGCTAATGGTGGCAAACTGTATAGTCGTGTCACCTTTACGTACAAAATGAAGGAGGTGGTTCAACTCCAACTTCTAAATTCCATGGCAGTTCTAAAAATCGACCGATCTCCGCGAAGACAGTGTTCTCAAATAAACGAAGATAGTAGGCCTTTGTGGGTCGATCGAAAATATCGACGAATCGAATTATAAAAGGTCAATGGGTTGCTTTAAATTATTACAAGAATAATTGAAGTAATTAGAAAGCATGCAGCCGGCGGCTTGCTTAATTAAGCCGGTATATCCGCATACGAGTGGGAAAATGGTCGAAAAGGCTAATGTGATAAATGGAAATTAGCCTTTGGACGTGTTTTTTTCAGTGTGCAGCGGTTTGCGACTGCATATGTGCATGGGGATTAATTTTATTGAATTATGTACATATTTGCGTGTCGATGGTTAATGTGGGATAAACAAGGGGGATTCGAAAATGCCACGCAATGTTTACGCAGGGAAGAAATTTCACATGTCACGTTTACATTTGATTAAAGTCACATGCGGTTTGATTGAATTTTTTTTTATTTGGATCGTCAAATGCAGTCAATACAGGGATGGATATTTTTCAAAATTATTTTTTGAAGCTTACTCTTAAAGAGTTTTGATATTAAAACTTCGCATGGTGTGTTCAATAAGATTAGAACATAATTTGAACCATCATTATATGCAGCCTATATAATGTCTACCGTAGTACAAGGCCTTTCCAATATAACATAGGAAGTTCAGGAATTTTCATTATTTTACATAGTGATGAGGGAAAGGTAATTCTAGAGGAATTCGAATATTAAAAATTAAACGGTTTTAAGTACGCGATTGTTTCAAAACAGACTTTTCCACTTATCATTAAACTCTAAAAACCAATGCATTTTTATATGTAGAAGTTGAAAATTTTTGAAATACCATACATCTTTAAATAGAGTTAAAATAAATTTTTTTTTATTAAAAAAATTATCTCTCCGATGATATAAGGGTATAATATTTAACTATTAGTACCAAAAGAAGTTTTAATAAATCTATTTTTTCGTGTCCGGTTTTTACCCAGTATTTGATAGTATTGGCGGATATTTTTCAATACTTTGAGGAGATTACCACCTTGCTTATAGCAACAACTGAAACTGAAACAAAAACTTAAGTGAAAGGATGTAACAAATCTAATGATTTTAGTGAATAAATCTATTCGAAGAAACTAAAAATTGAATGAGATTAAAAATTTTGAACCTACTCGTATATAACAGTTTAATATTTAGAAACTTCGAGGAGATACCACCTTGCTTATAGCAACAACTGAAAATGAAACAAAAACTCAAGTGAAAGGATATAACAAATCTAATGATTTTACTCAATAAATCTATTCAAAAAAACTAAAAAATGTACAAAATAAAAAATTTTCAACCCATATAACAGTTAAACACTCAAAAACGGCATACATAAAGAAAAAAGCCTTCGAACACATGCGTACGCGCCGCAATCCGGCCTAAAAGCGCACCGCATCCGTTCGCGCAGCTCGCTCGTTTTTCCTGAACGCAGGGAAATCCCGGTTGGCGCATAGGGGTGTTGCGGTGTCGGGAGTGTGGCAACCCCGAGCGCGTCGCGCGCGTGTGTGTGTGCGTGTGGGGTGGCGCGGCGTGCGCGCGCGACCGGCCAGTGGCGCGCGCCTTGGCAGCGGCAGCACGCCGGGATGTGTCCCCGCGCGACGGCCGCCCGGCCGTCTGAGACCATGCCCGCACAGAGGCCCAACCCTGCACCCTGAGTTAACGGTACGCCCCGGGCCCTGCGCCCCGGGACTACGCCCTCGCCGGCACACCGGCCCCCGAGCGCCGGCGCCGCGCCCGCACCCGCAGCGCCGCACACCGCACACCCCTTAACTCCTCCCCCCCCACTTTTTTTTCGTCCTATCCTTGCGCCTACGCCCCTTCAGATCTGCATTTCCCCGACGCGCCACCCCCCCCCTCCCGCTGCAGGTCTTGTCTGAAAATTCGGCTGCACCGCGAGGTCGCGCCCCTTCAGCCCATTCGGGATATCGGGGCCGTGTGTGTGTGCGTGAAAATGCGGGGCTGAAAAAAAAGGGGCGCGAGCTTCGGCCGGCCGTCGCTAGATGGAGCGCGACGAGGCTCGAGTTTATTTACACCCCGGCGCGGAAAATGGATTTTCCTGGCGCCCCTTTCGGACGGTGGTCGGACCTCGCGAGGACCAAGGAGGCTTCGGTAGTGATGAGTGGGAATGACGGGACGGTAGATTGTCGAAGGGGTCGTAGGCGCTCCTTCGTTTTTCATAGGTTTTTCTTTATGACGTCGGCGGTACGTATCTCCCGAGGGGGGTTTTTCATACTTCATTTCGGTTTAGTGTGTGTATGAAATGATATGGTATCAAAAATCTCGGTCGGGAAATTCGGGAATTTTCCGACCTAAATCGCTATGGAATTTTCTCGAACATGGATTTTCTTAAATGTGTTGTTATCCTGTGTTTACTGACATTGTTATTTTTTGCAATATCAATAACATGTGTTTAGATAACGCATATCAAAATACGTGATTTCAGCAGTTTTTTTAATGATCGTTTAATATTTTTCTTATGAAAGTTATCACATTAATTACAGCATTAAATTATGGAATTCATGGAAAATTTTCACGTCACGAAATCAAAACTCATAAATTACTGAAACTTTCATGAAAAGAAAACGAGTACCATTGATAGTTCGAGTCATTATAATTCTGATGTTGAGCTGATAGACAATGCATTGTTAACTTCGTGGAAAGTTCGTGCGGATCGTTTAATAATAACTAACGGTTGATTGTAACAGGAATTAAAACTTTATGAAATCACTGGCTTGTACATTTTGCATGTTTTTAAACTTGTGAAAATTTACATATTGCATATTTACCGCAAATGGAATTTTACCAGAATCGTACAGTTAGAAAGTTTTATTATAAATCACTAAAACATAAAATTGAACTTCAATTCCGAAAATTGATAATATGTACCAAACAATAACATGTAAATCATACTGCAAATAACAACCATCACTAATTTCAAAGTCAACACACTTTTCCTCCATTTCATCACCTACTTAACAACTCTTAAACGAAACCAACAAGCACTCGACAATCATCCACTCATCTTCAAACAAAACATTAACCATTTCAAATAAAATTGAACCAACACATCCAAGTCATTCACCCAACATTAGGCCGGCCCAGTCACACACAACTAAAAACAAAACAAACATAATATGATAACAACAAATCAACCCATCGAACGCATCCGACCACAACTGGGCCGGCCCAGCGGCACTAGGCCGAACCAACCGAATCCGACTTCACGCCAACAAAACAATTATAACGAAGGTGAAATACGTGTATTAGTGTAATGCGGCATTGTTTAGCTCTAGTGTGTCGTGTGTCCGGCTGCAGTCGGTTCGCGTGACGCAACGGCACAATTGTCACCGGCTTCTGCGTGACGCTCCTGCCGTGCACCGGAACTCGACCCACACCACGAAAGCCTCATATTCCGTGGAAAAGAGGGCATAGCCTGCACCCGTTCCATGGACGAGGGGGTGAAGTTCGCCTCCGGTACCGCGAGTCGGCGACCTTGGACGTGGATATACTATGGCCGTGTCCAGAAAGCTGGCTGATAGTTTTGACTGTTGATAAGTCGGTTATGAACGATAGTAGATCGATGAAAACTTTAGGAGGTCTATTAAAATGTGGATATGCTCATATAGGATTCAATTTTTGAATGGGAATTTTGGATTTTTTAAAGGAAAATGAGGTTTTTGTTAGTGTTATTATTGTTAGGTCGGTGGTGTTGTTAGGTTCGTGCAAATCGGCCGGTTCGACAACGGACGAAGACCACGGCCGAAATGTTCGCTCCGTGATTTGTCGCATGCGCGTTAAGCTCAAGGTTCTGTGCTTTACAAAACGCCTACTTTTCGCGATCCCTTTGCAATTTTCGCCGGTCTTTTGTTACGATTTGACACATATCAGTGAAAATTTTTAACTTAAAATTTCATATTTTCTTCTTGAAAATTCTCAAAAGTAGGCGAATGAAAAATTATTCTTATAATACCCTAAATTCGTTTAGATTATAAAATTATATTTGATTTATTAACAATATCGACTTAACCTTTTCATATTAAAAATATGAAAAATTTTGGATTTCTTATATAAAATTTGAATATATCGGAATTAATTTGCACTAAACCCAAATCGAAATTTAAAAAAAAGCTTTAAATACGACATTGTTAATTAGATCCAATACAAATCTCATTATAATGCAAAATAAATGTCCTCAATATGCGCAAATTTCTAATGCAGCATTCGAAATCGAACGCAAAGCATATTATAATACGCAAAGAAATTTTCACGCCACAGAATACACACGTACATTAATTTCGCGTGCATTAACAATTATAATAATTGTTCGAGCGTGACGACTATATTAACACAATATTTATTAAACACACACACATATATAACCTTTGACACAATTCTGATGCATTGCAAACCCCCGGCGACCAATCCGCCGCAGCTTTTCCACAGAGACCGATCAAAATCGCGATTTTTCGCAAGTCTTTGTTAGTTTTGGCCCACGATTAATTCGGCTTTATTTATTTTCGCGTTTTGGCGCCATGGCGTGACAATGACGTAAAGTTGCAATTTTTCCTTCGTGCCGCACATATACGTGTCATAATTGCCGATACGACGTTATTGTAATGTATTATTACCGAGGGGGGTGCAATTAATATATTTCGCCGTAATATTTGTGACAAATTTAGCCATGAACGCGATTTATGGATTTTCGTATCGGAAATTTTGGCGGGACTCGTTTTCGGTGATGTCGCGTGATTTTGCACCGTTCACACGCTCGGCCATTACTATTTAGGGAAATACGGTTTTGTTATAAAACGTGGCTGTATTCTATTTTTGTCTACGGTTGCACAAAAGTTGTACGGTTTTAGTCTGTCCGAATGTTGCTGTCGTATGTTGGTTCTATTTATAAAGGTCGTGCGATAATCGGAAGTGGTTTTGTTATGTGGATTATTGACGGTTGTGTCATTCGAGATGACTGAGATTTGTGAAAGTCGATAAAAATATGTTTTCCGCTATTTGGGTATTTTTGGGATGTATAAAGGTAAAATCGAAATAATTTTTTTAATTCGTCAAATTTGTAGTATTTTTCAAAGTAAATAAATTAAAACATTACGCTTTTTTTAATCTATGAGTAATCATGGATAAAAAATAATGATATTCGTTGCAAATTGTTTAAAGGACAATGAGTTTCAGATTTTCTAAAATGTTCTGCAAATTTTATATGGGAAAATTTTCACCAGAGAAAAGTTTCTGAAAAAACTGGTATATTATATAAAAAAGTTAACTCTTTCAAAATCTCATTATTACAATTATTCTATAAATTTATGATATTATATTTTATAGTATTCCAGATTAGATAGTTATAAAATATATTTAAAATCATTTATTTGGAAGAAAATATTAATCGATCTCAAAATTTCATTACATATTATTCCAAATTTAATAACTGAAGGATGTTAAATTTTCGAATTTTCCCCATTTTCATCACATCATATATGAGTCATGGAAAATTTTCGCTTTTCACCACCATACGAGTAACGAAAATTTTCCCCAAACAGTCAAAATATTAAAAAATGAACATTAAACCAAAATCCAAAACTTCCACCATCCCAAACATCCCACACAAAAACCCACCAGCACCAAAAACCCCAAACCGAAAAAACCCATAAACCACCCACCATCAAAACCAAACACCCACACACAAACAACCGCCAAAACACCCACACAAAAACAACCACCCAGCGCACAAATGTGTGTGTGTGCGCGCGCGTCTGTTTCATTCATGTGTCCGGTGACGTGTCAAGATGGCGCCGTGACGTCAGCGCTCGCGCCGGGCGAGCGGAGCGCCGCGCGCAATACCCCCCACCCCATATCCACCCCCACCACTATCCTCCACCCCCACCACTATCCTCCACCCCTACCACTATCCGCCACCCCTACCACTATCCATCCACCCCTACCACTATCCATCCACCCTTAACCCCCCGACTGCCCCGCCGCCAACTACCCCCACCACGCCGCCGTTTCCACGGGCCGATATAAAGAACGCGCCCCCGCCCCCGCACCCCCCGCGCCCTTCCGCTCGGTTCGACCTTCGGATCGCGATCTTTTCACGGGCTGCGCTGCGAGTCCTTTGACTCCGCGGTTTTCCTCTTCTTGGACACTTGTGTGATGGTTTTTTAGGGGTGTTATCTGCGGTTGAGTTGAGGTTCGTCGCGATAAATGGGGTCGATAAAATTTTGTATGGGGTTTTCTTTTGGTTGGTGCGGTGTGATTTTGTGTGAGTTATCTGGAGGTTGTTATGGTTTTTAGGTTCGAAGTTGTGATGATGATCGCGAATGTGTTGATGATGATCTGGTTTATGGGTGTTTTTTTCGGTTGAGGAATATCGAAATTTTGGAAATTGTCGAAAATTTTTATTATTTACAAAAAAATTGACTTTGGTTGATTTTGAAAGATGAACATAAAATTTTTTGTATAGTCTCAAGTAATCCTAATATTGAATTGAATGTTTAATTAGAACCAACATTTAAATTAGTATCAAAAATATTTTAAGTGAACATAGAACTAAACATTATTTAAAATTTAAATGAAAATTCATTAATTTTTTTTAGAATTTCATGACTCTAATTTATCATGAGTTATTTCATTCATTTTTTATTTAGAGAAAATTTTTCAATGATACTTCAAAATTTAATTTAATTTTTTCATTCTAAATTATTAAAATTTTATAATCACAAATTAACTTTATATAATACAAATTTTTCAGGCAACACTTTTAAACATATATTTAAACAATTTTATTGAACAAATCATAATATAAATTTTCCATAATTCGAATGGAAACTCATCGATTTTCACTAAAAACCATCAGTTTTTCCAAATATTCTAACATTTCAATTCAAAAATTTTATAACGATTTTCTTAATATACATTTATATAATGAAGAAAACAGTTGGAAAATAGGCTTTCACGGTTTCGAGAATAACACATACCTATTAAATGTGTATACGTATCGAGAGTGTTGCATAACAGTCGAACGAGTTTCCAAATGTGTGCGCAAACGCGGAAAATTGTCTTAAGTTCTGGGGCGTCTTCAACTGAAAAATCGCGAAACCTACAAAATTTTATTCACAGAATCGATATCACCATTTAGACTCAACAACCATTCAAAAACAACAATAATAGTAATAATATTTTATATCAAATCATACATCAGAAAATACAAATCCAAGTAGAATAATTCCTTCAAACATCAATACATTAAATTATCGACAATCCACATAACATCACACATCTCTTTTCAACCATCATTAACGTTATATAGGCCATACATAACGGCCATCCGCGGATATAATTCGGCGAAAACTACAACACTCATCCGCGGAGGCGCACTTTCCGAACTGGGTCAAGTCTCGGCGAAAAAATTTGCATCCATCGAGTGCCCCTAACACGGCACCGTATTATAGGCCCCGTGTAGGGGATTAAGTGGGTGAAAACGACGGTGGATGTGTGTTGTTCGTCTGCAATTATGTGTGTGTATGGCGCCGCGTTAACCCGTTTGCGGGGGTGGCCGCGTTTTATATGCCCGCCGATGCTGGGTGAATCATTGTGGCCGAATGTCACCTTGTTTCTTTGTTTGTCGGTGGTGTTGGGGTCGTGGGTGGTTTGGATGAGGTTTTGTTGTTGTTGGGAGATTATGGGTTGTTGGATGTTATGGTGTTTGGTGGTGGTGTTTGAATTTTTATTATTTTTTTTAATAAATCGATCGTTTTGTAAATATATTTTCGATTGTGAATCGTGTACTTTGTATAAATCCTGTATACAACGTTCATACTTAGGAAAATTTGATTTTATTCTTTTCTCATTATTGTTCTAGAAAAATATAATGTATGTAGTTAAATACATTGGATACATTGGATAAATTGGTATTGATTTAAAAAAATAAAATATTTGCCAAATAAATAGCGAATCGTAACATAAATTCGACGTTTATATTCAAAAGAAATATTAAAATTTTATAAATCTATAATTTTCGTTGTTGGAAAATCTAATATGAGAATGTTGGAAAAATTGTGGAAACTCCTTAATTCGATTATAACTTACACAAAAATTAATCTTATAAAAAATTTCGATTATTTATAACTTCATAAACATATTTTCAAAATAAAATATTCAATATTCATATTTCGTGAAAGCGATAAATAATAATTTTACGACCCATAGCCAAGCTTTTTAGTTTATTACATCAAATATACAAAGAAAAATTATATAATTTCGATTACTATAAATAATTTATATAACGTACAATAATACCATTTTTTTATATCTCCACATCACGTGACTCAACATAAAACATTATATTTAATCCGTTGTCAAACTATCGTTATTTTTGTAATTATCAAAGCCCCGAGAAAGACGAACCTCTATTTTCATACTGATATCAAAATGGCGCGCGGCGATCGTTCACGCTCGAATAATCAAAGTCACCATATTTTAAAAGCCGATCTAAATTTATTTCAGACAATCCACACATTTATAAATCTTTCACAATTATTTTAATAATAATTTTTCATTTAAATCATACATTTCATGCGTCTACGAACATTTCGTACGTTCTGGACCATTTTTTCGCGCACTGTTGATTTTTCCGCTCGACAACAATTACCAAGCGCCAATATGAATACTTCACAAGGAAATAAAACGCATAATGAAATAAAATAATATATTTTGAACAAAAAAAATGTAATTTGAGGTCGTCGTCGAGGCGCCGACGCCGTCTCCGCAGACGCCCTTTCTATCCTTGGCACATACCGCATATATTTTTGCGCTATCTCTATGCTGTAATATAATAGTTAACACACAAACACCATAACACATACACACATTTGGAGAGTCTGCGTGAGGATTTTTATTGCTACATGTGACCATCTCGAAGGGGTTGATTTTCCGCATTGCCATGTACGCGACTGTGGCGTTCGTTGCTCCGCATGAACTCTTGCCACCGCTGAAGCATGCCCGACTACTCCGTGTAAATATCGCTGAAATATTTTCGAAATAAGTGCCGATTGTGAAGTGCAAAAGTGCTTTGATACGTCCGCTCTAACAGTGTAGAAAGTAGGGTGTTTACGGATTAGAGAAACCATATCGGAAAATTCCAATGTGTAATTGTATGATGAGATCATTCAATTTTCTTAAGTGTGCCAAGCTATTTTCAGTGCGACAAAATAATCGTGTATTTTATATCGTTTCGCGATTTGTACAAACGTCGAACGGCCACATAGTGTATGGGCAGATATATCGATTGGTGGGCCAACTGCGATGATTGTGTCTGAAATGTTAATGACCGACACGTCGACCGCGAACGAACGATCCACTATAAAAAAAATCAACTTTTCACACAAACCCTTCGCCGACAAAGCGAATTTTCCACACGTATGAATCAAAAAATAAAGTGTGATATTATTGTGCAAAATCTAGACATTTCTAATTTTAGAAACGCAGCGATCGTCAACCATATATTCAATATTAAAAATTTAAACATAAGAAACAATCGAGCGTAGAGCAGACGACGCGGCGTCTCCTTAATAAGGTCATCCCATGCGTCAACGGAAAAACGCTTCGGAATGAACACACACACATCCCCATTACACCACCATGGAATATTTAAAGAGATATTTTATTGGGGCCTCGTTTCGCAACCCCTGGCACTGGCAGACATGGTCGCGACTGGCGCCCAGACGCTGGCGTCCTCCCAACATCCACCACAGAAGCGTTGACGAAACCTTCGCACCATGCTTTTGCTATTTTTTCCCCACCCCTTGCTCCCCTTTTTCATTTTCAATTGCCGAAGCGTCCTCTATAGCGGTATCCGCAGTTTTTCCCACCCTCGGTCTATTTTTACTGTCTGCCAACTCTTCTTGGTGGAAACTTCGGCGGTGACTCAAGGACGTGGCATGGTGCTCTCTCTTTGTGAAAATTCAGTTTGATTCGTCGATATGTGCGTTTTATTAAAATAATGTTTTTTTTTATTAATTATTCGGTGAAATTTTTTGAAAATAATCTGATCGAGTTGAAGTGTTTTGAAAATAATTTATAGTTTGGATGTTTTCGTTCGTCTTTCACGTCGCACTGTAGTAACAATTTGAAGATTATTAATCTGAATTGGATTACTAAACGACGTTCACGTAGACACTAACCGAGAACAGCATCTGTGTTTCGTTTGCTTTCTTTTGTCGTTCACAAATTTTGACAGTGAAAATGAAAAGTGGTCGGATTTTCGTTGTGAATTTCATTTTTTTGAATCTATATTGTTAGTTTGAAATAATTTCACAATATGTACCGAGTGTTAAAAATATCACATTAGTGCAGTTTTGTTCAAATTATTATTTTGATAATACGTACGTTTTTTTTAAATCAGTGTTAATTTTATAAAATTTAGAATGATTTTATAATATATTGTAGAAAAATGATTACATAAAAAGTGGTGAATTTATTTACTTTCTTTAAATTGTAGTCTCATTTAAATATTTGCATACAACAGCAAAAATTCGGAATCATACTTTGTTCATAAACATAAATTCGTTGCATTTTCATAACGGACAATCCTTAAAAATCAATAATCATAACACACTAAACGAAATGAAAAAAACAATCTCTACAAGCTTTCCCTATTAGGTACCATTTTTTCGAACAACGACGTCTCACTTCTCGAATTTTTCCACCGTACCGAAAATTTAAAACAGTTTTTCAAACATGATTACATAAAAAGTGGTGAATTTATTTATTTTCTTTAAATTGTAGTTTCATTTAAATATCTGCACACAACAGCAAAAATTCGGAACCATCCTTTGTCCATAAACATAAATTCTTTACATTTTCATAACGGACAATCCTTAATATTCAAAACCTAATCGAAATAAAAAAACACGATCTACAAAAATTTTCCTTATTAACATTTCTTCAAACAACGACGTCTGATTATCAAATTTTTCCATCGTACCAAACCTCAACACAATTTCCCCGCATACAACCAATCAACCAATCCGCCCTACCATTTTCTCGCCCAAACAGCCCGATTTCCCCTACCGCCCCCCCAATTACGTGCTTGGCGGTCAATTGGCCACCCTCCCACCCCCCCACCATCAAAAACCGCCATAAACCATGATGATTTCGTATGTGACAGGTTGGCCGCGGCGCAGGAGGCGGCGCAGGCAGGGGCGGCGCCGCGGGCGGCAGGTGACGCGATGGGCGGCCCGCGCGCGCCAGCCGCCACTGGGGGGCCCAGCTCGCTCTTTCTGCTCTCCGATGAGAATCGCATCAGAAGGTATTTATGCCCATTTTTATTATCATTTAAATTTTTAAGTGTAACAAGGAGAAGGCACAACGACGGAAATCGACTTCGATATGGGATTTTTTTCTCAATAGATCACCTCTATGGATTTGATATGGCAAAGTTTAAGCGCACACGACCGAGCCAATTTAATTATAAACGACTTTAAAGTTTCGATGAATCAGTATATGCGATTGGACGCCATCTCGATATTTGGCGTAAAGTACTATAAACTCCTTCCATTCTAGGCGTCTCAGCAGATGCTTACGTGCCAGTAATTTGGCGATTTAGACCTTACGCCACATATCGAGACGGCGCTCAACGCATATACTGATTTATCGAAACTTTAAAGTCGTTTATAATTAAATTGGCTCGGTGGTGCGCGCTTATACTTTGCCATATCAAATCAATAGACGATCTATCGAAGAAAAAATCCCATATCGAAGTCGATTTCCGTCGTTGTGCCTTCTCCTTGTAAGCCTAAACTGCAGACTTTTTGTCGGCCGATAGTTCGGTCGAGTTCTTAAAACCCCTTGAAGCATAGTGGTGTTGAAAATGTCCCTCCTTTTATATAGCTTTAGCTGTATGGTGGTATGTAATTTGTCGAAAAATTAAAATCATTTGAGGTTTATATTTATCCCCACCTACTCTAACGGTTTACTATGTTCACTGCTAGATTTGGCATACGCAATTTTCAATGTTGACGTGCGTCAACTTATCAGTCCATGAGCGTAAGTCATCGGAAGTTTTGTTGTTTTGTTTTTGTTCTTTCTGTTCGTTAGAAATCGTATAGGTATGTTTTTTTATATATTATGTCAATATAAGCTATTTAGAAGTTTTATAAAAGAAAATAAATCTTGAACGTTTAAATTTTTATAAATGTTAAAAGTATGGTGGGATTTTATTTATCCCACCACGCAAGTAACAAATTTATTGAAATGTTCAATTTTTTTTGATCTACTACTATAGTTATTTTATAGATTAGTAGATTTTTTACAAAATAATTTATGTTAAATGACCCATATGCACAGTGGGACTGTTTATGTCCCACTCATTAATTGAGTAATTATAAGGTTTTTTTAATTTTTTAAATTCTTTTTCTATTATTTTTCTCTATTTTATTATTCTTTTAACAAAAAAAATAACGATTTGTAAAAAAAATATAAATAAAACTTCTGTACAACTAGGGTTTTTTTGTCTCAAATTCCGTGCCTCAAGGGGTTAATCAGTATGGAGTGGAGATGTATGCGAGTGCGCAAATTATGATGATTCGTTTTAATTTGTGCACTCGCATACATTTCCATACTGATTAAGAGCCCGATCAAACTATCGGCCGACAAAATGTCTGTAGTTTGCACCTAGATTAAGGCTAGGCGAAAACTACCGTCTATTGTCTGCCGATAATTTTAATCACTATGGAGACGTATGAAAATGCACAAATTGTAACAATTCGGTAAAGGCCGATAAATAAGTTTAATAGCCTACGCAATTGCCTTTAAATTAATCTATCGGCTGACTACTAAATTAGTATAGCGTTTTATCACGCGCGCACTCCGGCAGTTTCTTTTAGTCATTTGACTCGACAATTTTGTATTGACTGCTTACAAATTAGCAGACGAGAACTTTATCGTTCGAGACCAGACTGTTGGCTGGTTTGCGCATTTGCCACCAACCCAACTGCTTAGTTGGCCCAGTGTGCGCGCTAGCAGCCCAACCCGACCAAACTATTGGCGGAAAAAAGTCTGTAGTTTGCACCTAGCCTAAGTATTGCCCTTGTTTCTTCAAATCCCACCTTTCGTAAGTTTTGTACCTTTGCCGTAAAGATTAGCTCGCGAAAAGACGTTTTCCGATAAATTTTCCTCGACCTGGCATTTCGTATGCTGCCCAGAAAGCAATTCTTCGTGATTGCTTTGATAAAAGTTAAATGTAGTTCCTAGTAAATTTTAATGTGCCTAATGTTGCTGGTAAGCTAGCTCAGGATAGAGTTGGATGCATGTAACAAGCGAGATAGTAGACTTTCTTTCGATACCAATTCATCAATGATTTATGTTTGATAAAAGAACTGGTTCCTATCGGATCAAATAAGTTTATGGTTTAACTTTGTTGTGATGAAACTGTAATATTTCATAAGGGATAGTTTTGTGTTTGAACTACATCATCAATACATAGTGGTAAAAATGTGTATGATGATGATTATTATTGCACCATTTTTAAATCAATCGTTTGTTATTGTCAGATCCAATGGTTTTCGTAAAATATTTTCAATGTTGTGTATAGTCAATAAATAACTTGAGAAAGGGTGGTTTTAGTATTCAGTTCTTTGAGAGTTACCTTATCATAAAAGATAAGGAAAAACGCATAAACTTGTGATAGCATTGGAAAAGCTTCCAATACTATAGTAGATGTTGTATAGGCTACATGTGATCATGATGATGAAATTGGTTTTCTATTTTGTCATAGTTTTTTTTAAATTTGAGATTTATGTAGTTTCACGAAAAATATTTTAATTAAAAAATTTAATTTAGAACTCTTTTGCGTTTTTTCATTTAAAATTTAATTGAAAATAATCAATTATAGACAGATAGATGTGGTATTAATTTTTTTCTTTCTAAATAGGTTTTCATATCCTAATTATTGTATCATGTGTTATTATTCCTTATAACAATTGCTTTCATTCAATTATATTAATAGTTAAAGACTTTCTTGAATCTTTCCCATTCTAATCTTTGCACACAATTTTTCTAATGAAGTCTGTTAATTAATTTTCCATTCAACCTTTCTAATTAATTTTCGCATCCAAGTCAATTTGACACGAGTGCTATTCGTGACTAGCTTACATTCAATATTCATTTACAATGCATTTTAATATGTCTAAAAAATTTTGATTACTTCATAGTACGCTTATACTGGTCATAGCAATCAAATTTTAAATATGCAATATACGTTTATAAAAAGGATTTGTTCACAAAGAAAACATTAATTTCAGGTATACGCGGTTTATAATAGAGTGGCCGCCGTTTGAGTACGCTGTGCTGTTGACGATTATCGCCAACTGCGTGGTGTTAGCATTGGAAGAGCATCTGCCGCATGGCGACAAGACCATCTTGGCGCAAAAGCTGGTAAGATTTCTATTTACTTATATTTTTACTAAGTATCACACAATTATTCTTAACAATAATTGAAAATCATTACTACTTCCTTTGTCAAAACCTTTGAATTCAATAAAAGCACCATAGTGATTTTCAAATGAATAACCGAGAAAATAAAATCTTAAACTCCTTTTAGCAACGTTTAAATATATAAATAATGAATCAATATTAATCTGATGTTTTCAGTATTGTTCTATTAAAGTGATCGTTAAATATATTTTATGATACATATTATACATTGAATCACATTGTATTAATATGAAAAACTACAAAACATTTTTTTTTTCTTTTTGTAGGAGGCAACAGAAGTCTACTTTTTAGGAATATTTTGTGTAGAAGCATCCCTTAAAATATTAGCATTAGGTTTTGTTCTTCACAAAGGGTCATATCTTCGTAATATTTGGAACATTATGGATTTTTTTGTAGTAGTTACTGGGTAAGTTTCGACTCTTATATTTCTATTTTTTTTTTATATCATAAGCGAAATATAGTACTTTATTTCAAATAAAAATATCGATTAAAAGGTACAATTTTTCATAATTTAAATTAAAAAAGGCTTCGTTTGATTATGAATAAGTATCTGAAAGAGAAGATTTGATTGAAAATTATGTTCAGTGATGGTTATGTAAAATCAAGTACACTTGAATCAGGTGTAAATAGATTTATTTATATATTTATTAAAAAAAATGATATTCAAAAGAGCTTTGTCTCCAAACATGGGGATAGGTCCATGACAATATTTGCAGAGAGCAACGTAGACGTGGACTTGAGAATGTTGAGATCCTTCAGAGTGCTGCGTCCTCTCAAATTGGTCTCCAGAATCCCAAGTAAGGGATCATATCCAATCTTGGGATTGAAATTGTTTTCTAATACAGATCTTTCCAGTAGCCTACAATTAGTAAAGCTCGACTCATAGAATCAAGATTTTTATGGAATAATATAGCTAATAGATGCCTATTTATGACTTTTAAATAACAAAATACTTTTAGATTTAATATATGCATATGTGTGAGTAGTATAAAAGTGTAACACTATGAAATATAAAATGTTTATTTCTATATTCGGGGTTTCAGGTTTTTTTTAGAATTCAGAACTTTATATGTTCTGAATTGTAAGAATTATCTCAAATCCTAAATATTTAAACGAAGCTGTTTTGATTTTTTTTATATAATAAATTTTACATTACTTACAAATTTATCAAGATACAACAAATTATATTATAGTTCCGTGCTTACATTTTATTATTTTAAAATAGAAAAAGTCATTTACATACAAAATCCTAGATTAAGTAGAGATGAAAAAATAATTTTTCTTAAAAGTTTAACTAACATTATTATCAAATTTGAAAAAAAAAATAGAACAAATTTTAATTCTAATTAGTTAATAGAATGTAGAATTTAGTAGATCATATCACATTTTAATAAATTTATTCTTAAACTTTACAGTAATTGTCCTTTAATTGAAATAGAATAGTTTTGCAAATACATTTACAATTTTTTTGTATAGAATAAAAGAAACCAATTTTCATACTTGTTTTACTTATGATTTTTTTATAAAAATTGGCTTCTCTTATTATGCAAAAAACTAGATAGCTTTCTTGGTGAGTTTTGTAGTAGCTAGACGTGTGTATGTTAATGTCGCGTACAGGTTCATCACGCAGTTCCCGCAGGATGGGCCTGAAGTAGACCTGAGGACTTTGCGAGCAATCAGGGTGCTAAGGCCGCTCAAACTGGTTTCCGGGATACCTAGTGAGTTTTGTATATTACATTGTGTTTGTATGCATTTGAGACAAATGGGAACTAAGTAAATATCTATCGAATATTTTAAATTTTTAATGTTAATTGGCAATGTATGATTTTTGGTACTCAAACTCTTCGAGAGTTAACTTTTACTTATCACTACGATAAGAAAAAACATTCATTAATGATCGTGTACCGTTGGCCTGAGACTATTTGGCAAGGAATGATTTTCAATGTTTTAACTCTTCGAGAGTTACTTTCCTGAAAGCTTTTAATAGTATTCAGAAAAGGCCTTGTTCTTATACACGCTGCATATGATAATGATGAATCAAATTGGAATAATGCGGCATAACTTCAATTAATCTGATACATTCGCATATTACACATTAGATTTTTTTTAATTATGTTTTAAAAATATTCTTAGATATTGTAGATTTTGCATTTTGATATTAACATTTATTTAAACAATCAATTTATTTAACAACATAATAATGGGCACACATTCATATGTACATTTCATGCATATGAAGCGTGCACATTTAAAAAATGATATATTATACTTTCTAATCACTAAAAATATTTTGTAGGTTTACAAGTGGTGCTCAAATCAATCATAAAGGCGATGGCGCCTTTATTACAAATAGGATTATTGGTATTATTTGCCATTGTCATCTTTGCAATTATTGGCCTGGAATTTTACTCTGGTGCCCTCCATAAATCATGTTATAGCTTAGAAAATTTACGTTAGTATTAAATTTGTGGTCATTTATATTATGCATGTTTATGTTTTTGTGCTCTGAAAATCGAATAAGTCTTACATTAGTTAACTTTGTGCATTTATATCTAGTAACGTTCAATTTTGTAAATTTAACTCGTGGAAATCGGAATTGTAAATTGATTATACCTAGTGGCTTTTGACATTGTAAATCTTCATTTTAATGTGTAGAATTTTTATGATCTTCTTGTAAAATGGAAATCTTCAACTATAAACTTAATTGACATAGATTATCAAAAAAACAAATTGAATTTTCAATTACGTTGAGATTGATAGATGTTTCATATAAAATATTTATATATCAATAGTAGTTATTTATTTATATTTATTATTCAAAAACTAACATGTATCTAATGAGTTTATAATTGAATTTTAGAACAAATAGTAAAAGAAGGTGAAGGCGAAACACCTTGTAATGCAGATAATGAGACAATAGCGCCACAGGGAGCTTTTGTATGTAATTATACTAAAACAGAATCCACATGCTTAGAACAGTGGGACGGACCTAATTTTGGAATAACTTCATTTGATAACATAGGTTTTGCTATGCTCACTGTTTTTCAATGTATTACTATGGAAGGGTGGACTTCCATACTTTATTGGGTAAATATTGATTTTTTTTACAATATCATTTGTGTTTTCATAAATAGAGTTTTTTTACGTAATGTGTTTATTGTATTCTACTTTTCAGACGAATGATGCTATGGGCAGTTCGTTCAATTGGATTTACTTTGTGCCTCTCATAGTGTTGGGTTCCTTTTTTATGCTCAACCTTGTTTTGGGTGTCCTTAGTGGGTAATTACAAACATTTTTTTATAATTACTTTGATAACTGTGTCTAAATGAAAATCGAAATATGATTTATAATAAATTTTGAAAAAAAAGCAATGGTATAAATTTGACTTATGTAATAAAAAATTAAGAGGAAAAGTCGGAAGAGATAATTTTCCTTTAATTGAATTGACTACTTACACGAGCTTATTATTATGTTCAATGATTGTTTTTCTTATTATTTTTGATAATTTGAATTATTCTAGTTTATTTTATTTTATTTGCAAAATAGAGAATTTTCCAATGAAAGAGGAAGGGTTGAAAGGAGAGCTCAATTTCAAAAAGAAAGAATAAGACAACAGTTTTATCAGGATTTTGGGGCTTATTTAAATTGGATTACGCGGGCAGGTATTTTTGAAGAATACAAAGGATTTTCATTGTATATTAGAATGGTGTGAAATTGTATTGACTTAACACATGGATTTTTGCTTCATAGTTTTGTGAACTTGAAAATTTTCGATATGTATTTCGTACTAAAAATACTAACAAAAAAAATCAATGAAATTCGTCAAGAATGAGTTGATTAAGCTAGATATTGTTTTAAATTTGAACAAAGTACAATAGTAACAAATTTGATACCGCTTGATTGTTATTTAAAAAAATTATTCTTGAAAAAGCTTTTTCTAATTCAATTTATATTTTGTTTTAATCTAATATTATAACATTGTAAGCTAGTCATTATATATTGGTATCTCAAAGTTTCTTATACAATTTTTATATTTATAATGCTTATACACTAACAACATATAATTAGATATTGTATTGCTAGAATAGTTAACACTTCTCAAACATTAATTGTAGAGAGTTCGCTAAGGAGAGAGAAAAAGTAGAAAATAGACAAGAATTTCTCAAATTAAGACGGCAACAACAACTTGAAAGAGAGTTGAATGGATATGTAGAATGGATTTGTAAAGCAGGTAAATGGGACACTATTATACAATGATTTTCTGCTTTAATTGAAATTATTATAAAATCTTTTGAATTTTCAAATATAATTTGTTGTTCAATTTCAATCTTTAAAATTTCAGAGGAAGTAATTTTAGCTGAAGAAAGGACAACAGAAGAAGAAAAAATGCATATAATTGAAGGTATAAATTATTTATTTATAAACTCAATAGTTTTAAAGAGAAAAGTTTGATTATAATAATTGAACATGAGAGATTCGAATTATCAATTTTATATACCACATATATTTTTCAGCGAGAAGAAGAGCAGCAGCTAAAAGAAAAAAACTCAAAAACTTAGGTAAAAGTAAAAGCACTGACACAGAAGAGGAGGAACAGGAAGAAGACTGTGGAGATGATGGTATGTTGTATATATTTAATTTTTATATATTTTTTTAATGTTCAATTTCACATTATGCATCGCATAAAAAGAAAAGAAGAAATAATAACAGAAATGGATGTATGAAAACAATTCAGGGAAATTATTAGTATTTGATCATTTTCTAACTGATATTAGAATTTTTATAACAAATTTTTATTAGAAAAAAATAACCAGAGAACCATTTAGTCATAGAAAATTTTCGATTTTCATTAAAAAAAATAATAATATTCAATTTCGCAGAATTATATTATAGTTTTAGGAGACTTTAAAAATCTCATTAGAAATGTTTTTAATCTAGTGTCATGAATGATGAAATAATTCACAATTATAAACATTGTCTTCTTTAGTCATTAGAATTTTTCAGATATAGATTCTTAGTACTTTTTAATAAATTTATACGTGCTTATAAAATAAATTTAGTAAAAAAATAATCTAAAAATAACATTCTTAGTTTTTCAAGTCTAGTCCGATCAAATTAGTTTGATCTGATCCTATTAGATTTTGATATTTATTTGTCTCATGTATATTTTTTTATTCCAATAATGGTGGCAGTTCCAAAGAAAAAACAAGGTATGGTTGTTGTTGTCATGCAGTCATCAACTACAGGGTATTTTTCACTTTTCCTCATATATTGCCCAAAATATAACGTAATAATTCCCAGTTTTAGTTGGTTTCCATAAGCATTATTGAGAATTACATTTTTCTGCTTTTCGTTGGTTTGGATTTATTTCATCAATATTTTTTTCCATCATAAATGTAATATTTGGACACATGTAACAAGTTAAAAAGTAGAAAAATGATAAGATTACAGAATACATTTTCATTAGAATCATTCATGTAAAAAACCTTATATAATATATAAAATATGTATCGTGAGATTTATATCATTGATTTAATATATAATATTATAAGCTCGTGAGATGACTGTAGGACCATTAGACCCCTAGTTGATTTGAAGGCTGTGCTGCATCTTGTTTATGATGCTAAAGGTCTATTTTGTAAATCATCAGTTTTTTATTGATTTTGGCTTCATTATTCATAGGTTTTTCATTTGGTTTTCACAAAAGCTTCTTACCAATTCATTTCCTGTGTAAATAAACAAGATATTTTTATCGTATTGGTGATTTTTACTTGCGATGGTACCCTTTTGTTTTTATTTTTTTTATATTTTTCTAATACTGCACCAATTTGATAGAAATATTAATTATAACAACCCTGCTAATGCTGACAACTCCAACCGCTATTTAGGATTATAATGTATGAGTTCGATACATCATGGTATATATTCATATACAACTTTTTAAACAGGTACAAATGGACAGTATCCTAGTATGCATTATATTTGGAAAGTTAATACATTATATTTTATTAACAAATTGTTAATTGGCAAATATAACATATAATATATATACATCTTCAGTTGGTAAAATGTAATGTTGGTATCTTCGATTTTTATATATTTTATACTTTTTATATGAATTAACCAATTGTATTGTGTTGTAAAAGTAAAGTTTTTTTCAATATATTTGCATGTGCATCGAATCGGTTGAATTGAATTAGTTTTAATTGAAATTATTACATTATTTTATAAATAATCACAAAGTAATTATTAATATTATTTTTGCTAACTATTCGAATAATTGAATTCGGAGAATATTTAAATATATCGATAAATATATTACAGTTTTTTATTATTATTAACAATCTAATGGTATACTTTGAAATTAGTATTTTTTTTCTCTAGTTCACAATTTTAGTACTATTTAGTATGAGTTGATATTCATTATAGGTACATTTGAAAGTTCATAACTCGATCACAACATGATTCAAAATGATTTGAGCATCAGCGAGAAATTTCAAAACTCAATGCCAATTTTGAAAATAATTGTATAACGTAATGTATAATGAGTATATGTATGTACTGTCTTCAGTTTGCAGGGGTTTTGCATTATGTAGTTTGTATGCAAAATGAGAACTAGTTGATAAATTATTTATTATTATTATTATTATTATATAATTCATTGACATGTATGTGCATATTGTAAATCATACAAATTAATTATATTGTAAAGAGAAATAATACTTTGGAATTTTCCTTTTTCAATTTGTATATTGTAATGTTGTTTTGATCATTTTATTCCATTTTATTATAAAAAGTATCGATGACCTCATTGAAAGTATTCGAATTTTTCATTTATTGAATTATAATCATGAGAATGATTTGAAATATGCATTCCTTATTTAAACAATAGTATAAGCACGAATTAGAAATAAATTTTCATAGAAAAGTATGGTTTTATTGAATGAAAATTGATTTTGTGGATTTGCAGGTTACTTAAAGAGCAAAGTTAGAAGTGGTGGAAAATGTGCAGATTTTTGGAGAGCCGAAAAACGATTTCGGTTCTGGATAAGACATACCGTTAAAACGCAATGGTTTTATTGGTTTGTCATCGTTTTAGTACTCTTCAATACGATATGTGTAGCAGTAGAGCATTATCATCAACCCAAATGGTTGACACAATTTTTATGTAAGTAACAAAGAAACATAATTTTGATGAACATCATAAAAAACTGTGATATTAACCTTCTTAAATTATTTTTCAGATTATGCGGAATTTGTTTTCTTAGGCCTTTTTATGATGGAAATGTGGATAAAAGTATATGCTTTGGGCCCAAGAATATATTTTGAATCTTCTTTTAATCGTTTCGATTGTGTTGTTATATCTGGCTCAATTTTCGAAGTTATTTGGTCAGAAGTGAAGGGAGGCTCTTTTGGTCTCTCTGTGCTTAGAGCTCTGCGATTGCTTAGAATATTTAAGGTTTGTTAATAAAATTATTTAATGACTTTTGATACAATACTAATGAATTTTGAAATACCGCAGGTTACAAAGTACTGGTCGAGCTTAAGAAATTTGGTGATATCGTTGCTCAACTCTATGAGGTCCATTATATCACTGCTCTTTCTTCTGTTCTTATTCATATTGATCTTTGCGTTACTTGGAATGCAATTATTTGGAGGACAATTTAATTTCGACGACGGTACACCGCCGACAAATTTCAACACCTTTCCGATAGCCCTATTGACCGTATTTCAAGTAAAAAATTATCGCCCATATTGAAAACACAACATCGTTGAATCATTTCTTAATAAATTGCCAATATTTTAGATATTAACAGGAGAAGATTGGAATGAAGTAATGTATCAAGGAATTGTGTCTCAAGGTGGAGCAAAAAAGGGCATGATTTATTCACTTTATTTTATTATTCTGGTGCTATTTGGAAACTACACACTTCTAAATGTGTTCTTGGCTATCGCTGTGGATAATCTTGCTAATGCTCAGGTAATGTGATTTATAGCATAAATGCATTATAATAATTCTTATGTTATACAAAAATATCAATAACAACTTTTATATATAGGAATTAACTGCTGCCGAAGAGGAACAAGAAGAAGAAGACAAAGAAAAACAGCTTCAGGTTTGTTTCATTCGTTATTTTGTAGATTCGTTTAAAATAAAATAGATAGTAGTTAGATTAAGTTTTCATTTTTCATGTCGATAATTAAAATTTTCAAAAAAAAGTTCAACATTGATTGAATTACCCTATATTGTCTTTGTTATATAAAAAAAATGTACAATAAATTGAAAAAAACATATATATTTTCACAAATAAAATTCATGCATTTATGTATCATGAGTAAAAATAAGCGTTATCATCATTAAGTTTTTTTAGCTTTATTTACCCGAATATTATCATGTTTTAAAATTGAATTTTTTTTTGCACTTTTTTACATTTGTTATCAATAATCATCAAAATCGCATAATCAGGAACTTGAGAAAGAGATGGAAGCTCTGCATATAAGCGATGGCTCGCCTCTGAGAGTCGATTTGGGTGGTGGGTCATCGGTCCCTCATAGAAAGGTAAAGCCTTGCTTTAAAATGAGGAGGGTTATTGTTTACACATTTATATATATATATCCATTTATAAAGTCGTCAGTTTATGAAAAAAAAAATTGAGAAGCTGTTAATTTTATTTTATATACGTGATGAAATGCACGTGTGGCAGTTTCTGCTTTAAATGTTAATGCCTTTTTATTGATTTTTACCTTTTGTCACTTTTGATTCTTGAATATTTAAAATAAATGTACTGCTCTGAAATTTTTACTTTAAGAATATCAAAATATTACATACTAATGATAAAAATTTTGAAATACATATCTATTTTTCAAGCTTTTTATTAGCTTGTTGACTCTTAGCTTTCTAATTATTTGAACGAAATTTCAATAAAAGTTTTATACAAAAAAATAGACGTGACAAAATGAATCATTTTAAGCATTAGAAAAAATTAAAATTTCGTTCCATAAATATTATAATTAGTTTTTATCATTACATATGTGAAATTTGTACACTTATGTTAACTTGAATCATAAGTATCATTTGTTTATACTTTTTTTCTCAATAGATGTTAATAAATGTTTCAAATTAAAATCTTTTTTCTTATCAAAAGCTGTTAATAGTTTTCATCTCATAAAAAGAAAAAAATAATAAAGAAGTTTCATAGAGAAATATTTAGTTTCATAAAATCATAATTATATTGTTAGAAACTATTGTATTATATGTTATTTCAATTATTTATTTTTTGTGTTGCTTATTGTGACTTGCTTTGTTTTATTTTGGTGCTATAAATAATGTGTTAAAAAACTTTGTATGATTTTCATAAGCACTTTTTCCGCTTTTATTTAAATCCTTTTACGTGTGTGTTGTGTTATGTGTTTATTACATTACATGTCTACCAAAATAAATATAAGATGTAGAAATTTAGTCATACGATGAATAGTTTTAGTCGACCAATCGAAGAAATTTTTATTGAGTAATAGATTTACTAATTTTTCAATATAAATTATGCATGAAAAATTATCACTGTTATTTCACAAAAAAATCTATTTGTTAGATATGAAAGTTTTTAAGCTCTATTTGTGAATTAGAAATTTGTAGCACATATATATTTTGAAAAACATACATAAGGTAGGTTTTTCAATATAATATATACAGTTATTGCTCGATGATTAGTGAATATTTAGGTGAGAAATATTCGAGTGATTTTCAAAATTTATTTTTGGAATCTGTTTTTCAGGAAAGGTTAAATTATTATATTAATGTGTGAAATATACATAGTATATTTATGTGATTTATAACTTGAAATAAAAATAAGTAATTTAACTCATAAAAGAGATACAAATTATAAAAACCGATAATTAGACTTGATGTTTTCTTGTATAGTTTAAACAAAACATAGTATAGTGATGAAGTTAAAATTTTTAGTATTTTTAAGATATTTTTTTCTAAATGTGATAAAAAAATAATTTTTGTTTTCAAAAATAAACTGTACATATTATATTTCAAAATATTCAGGACATAATTTGGCAATATGTGGAATTCGTTATTTTACAATATAAAATTATTTTTGAAAAAAAAAAACAATAGTTAAATATTAATTGATATTATAGTTATAAAAGTAGTTACAAATTGTCATAGAAGATTATAATAATTCGTTGTTTATATTCATGTTATAATAATAAGCATTTTATGGCCTAAGTATTACAAAATTATCTAATTTTTCATGCAAAAATTTTTCGTTAGATTCAAGTCATGTTAATTTGAATTTATGCAAAATATCATTAGTTAGAATACTATATAAAAATAAATTGTGAGAGGGTTTTAAAACCTTTATATATTTGATGTTTTTATAGTATCAATAATCAACAATAAAAAAATGTTGAAAATTCCATTCCTAGCTTGTAAAATTTAGCGTTGGTGATTTGTTATGTATATGTTATGGTGAGAATAAGTTGTTCAAATTATCTGTCGAATTTATTTTAGAGTCAATTTTTTATTACAACATAACTTCACTAGAGGAAACAAATCAATATCTTGAACTAAAATGTAATTGATTTAAAAACATTTTATTAAATGCACCAGTTCTCATTAATCCCTGGAGTTAAGTGAAAACCGGTATGGACAGTAGCTGAGCTATTAGATTGAGATCATTTGACAAGAGATAGGTTTTGGAACTTATAAAAAGTTAGATAATATTGCACACAATAAGAAAAATCAATTGAAATTTTTATGGGATATTAAAAATACCTTATTCAATGTGATGAATATTGTTTTTAATCACAATGATTATTTTTTCAAACGTATTATTGTCATAACATATAATATATAAGAGTACGCAATGTACAAGTATTTTTATTTTCATTTATTTTTGACCATTGTGCAATTCGTATACCACCTTTTTAGCTTTTTTACCTTTAATGTTTGTATGTTTCTTGAATATTTAAATTTATTGCTTGTTTATTTATATAAATATAATGAAACACCAAAGTGTGTGTAGATTAGTGAGGAGCTTTTGCTTCGTCATACAAATTTAATAATGTTTATTGCCAAAAATTAATTTTTATACCTGATGCTGTGAAATATTATTGCCTGAGTGTTGTTTTCCAATTATTTTCTATTATTTGAAGAGTTTTATTTTTAATTATTATATAATTTTTGATTAAAGGGTAAGAAAAAAGAAGAAGCTAAGAAAGACGAAGAAGAAGATATAACGACTGGACCCAAACCCATGTTGCCTTATTCTTCAATGTTTATTTTGTCCCCCACTAACCCGTAAGCTTATAATTTTGTTTTTATATGTAATTTATGATGAATTTGAAAAAATCTAACAGAATCGCGTTTTTTTAGAATTCGACGAGCTGCCCATTGGGTAGTAAATTTACGATATTTTGATTTCTTCATAATGGTTGTTATATCATTAAGTTCTATAGCTTTAGCAGCTGAAGACCCTGTAGATGATGAAAGTTCAAGGTACATCATTAACTTGGCTTTTGAAAAATTTCAGAAAATTTGAAAATATAATTTTGACGTTTGATTCATTTTACTTTTTCAGAAACGTTATATTAAATTATTTTGATTATGCTTTCACTGGAGTGTTCACTATAGAAATGTTATTAAAAATAGTAGATTTGGGTGTGATACTTCATCCTGGTGCTTATTTAAGGGAATTTTGGAACATTATGGATGCTGTTGTAGTCATTTGTGCGGCAGTTAGTTTTGGCTTTGACATGAGGTGAGTTATCCAAAATTTTATTATTTTGAAATATTTAGACATTTTTATATGTATATGGGAAGGTGATTTAGCACTGTCTAAAATCAAATTTTTCATTTGATTTTAAGTGGGAGTTCTGCTGGTCAAAACCTATCGACAATCAAATCCCTTAGAGTACTGCGAGTATTACGTCCTTTAAAGACTATTAAGCGGGTGCCAAAGTTGAAGGCTGTGTTTGACTGCGTTGTCAACTCATTAAAAAATGTTATTAACATCCTTATTGTATATATCCTTTTTCAATTTATATTCGCGGTGATAGCTGTACAATTATTCAATGGGAAGTTTTTTCATTGCTCGGATGAAAGCAAATATACCATTGAGGAGTGTCAGTTAGTATTTTTCCATATTCTTTACATCTGTTCTTCTCCATAATGAATCAGATTGATTATTGTTTCAATCAATTTTTAGGGGTTCCTATTTTGTATTCGATTCGGAATCCCTTTTGCCGAGGAGAGAAAAGAGAGTATGGAGAACGCAGAGCTTTCATTACGATAATGTGGCAACTGCTATGTTGACACTATTTGCTGTACAAACGGGTGAAGGGTGGCCACAGTAAGTTTTGGATGTGAGTTCTTTGGATTTCTTTTCAATTTTTCTTCTTTCTTATAAATAAATTAATGTATTTTTTTCAGAGTACTTCAAAATTCCATGGCAGCAACATATGAAGAAAGAGGTCCAATCAGAAATTTTCGCATCGAAATGTCTATATTCTACATTGTTTATTTCGTCGTGTTTCCATTCTTCTTCGTTAACATATTCGTTGCCCTTATTATCATCACTTTCCAAGAACAGGGTGAAGCTGAACTTCAAGATGGAGAAATTGATAAAAATCAAGTAAGTGGTCATGCTTTTAAATTTTAAATATTTAAGTGGAAAATTATGTTAAAAAATATTTTTTTGAATATAATATTATATGATTTCACTAAATTTTTACAGAAATCCTGCATAGATTTCACGATAGGAGCCAGACCATTAGAACGCTATATGCCAAGTAAAAGATCAAGTTTTAAATACAAAATATGGAGGGTAGTCGTTTCCACTCCTTTCGAATACTTGATTATGGCGCTTATTGTTCTCAACACATTATTATTAATGATGAAGGTATATTATCAAATTATATTCAACTCAATAATAAAAAAATATATACATTTATATAGGCAAAATTATATTAATCACCAAAATATGAATTTGATATCTATATCATAATCTCGTAGCATTTAAGATTACATGAAATGTAAAAATATAGCCCTTGATGATTAATATTTAAGCTGAAACTTTTTAATGGTTTGAGGTGTTATAATTATTTTAAAAACATCGATGATTTTTGGAAATTGAAATATGATTATTGTGAATTTTTTAATGCATGAATTTGGTCAAGTTAATATTTGAATCACATTACAGGTAAAATATTTTTTCTTTATTAAAGTATATGTTATTCTGACAATAGTGTCATAAAAGTAGATATTTCAAATGAAATTGATAAAAATAATTTCGTTTCATATGAAAAGGGTATATTCTTACATAAAAAATAATTTCGTGACTGTGCAATTCTTTTTTATATTATTTTAATTTATGAAACCATCAAAGGTGAATTTTATTACTGAAAATTTAACATATTTCACATGAAATGATATCAAAAAGAACATCTATATTACAGTCTCGAATGCAATATTTAAATCTGATAAAATACACACGTAAAACATACACCATTAAACATACGATACATACAATCGAACACACATTGCATGGAATTATATGTGGCATCATGATTATGTGTTTCTATGTATGCATTGGCCTTTCGAATTTATTTATGCATATAAGTGTACTTGAAATGCATTACAGTTAATATTCGCATGATTTTTCATTTCGACACTTTATTTAATTATGCATCTTGCCATCAAATATTTATGTTACAAAAACTCATGCATGTTTCTTATCATTTCGATTATTTCATTAAGTCATGAATTTTTTCTGATATTATTTCTATGATTTTGTGATGAATGATTTTTTTTTTGCTCATTTTTACGGAATCATGACAAATAATTGCCTTTTATTCATTTTTCATATGCATTTTTATAATTTTTTGAATAAATTCATATTATTTTGCACTGAATTCCCCGGCCAGATATCACAATTGAGAAAATATGTTTTTCCGAGCATGAAGTTAGTATATTGTTTGTGTGTTGAATGAAAATTTTTTTTTATGTTGCATGATATATAATTTGTGATGCCTGTTTGTAAACCTCGTTTTTAACAAATTTTATAAATACAAAATAATAACAAACAAATATAATGCACTAATGCAAGAGAATCGCAACATATAAACGATTTATTATTAAATAATGTATCTCTGTTGAAAATAAGTATTCTTATAACAAATATGCATGCCTTTGTCAAATGGAATGACGGGATTTGATTTAATTGCAAAAAAACATGTTTGAATAGTTTTCGCATATGAAAGTATGATTTCATTACATTGCATCATTTTATTTTATTCCTTTGATGTTTTATTATTGAACTTATGCTTTTCGCCGATTTTTCATGCAACCTCATTTTTAAAACCTTGATTATTTTTATAATTTCCAAAATTACGAAAAAAACATTTTCTCTTACATGTCCAAAAAAAAAAATCAGTTCTACAAACGTGGAACATAACTTATCGAGTAGATACGAGAAACTAACAAATATATTTTTGTTTTCTTTTTACATTATGTCTGTAATTCGATGTTAACTCAAAATAATTACATATTGGATGTTACTATTTAACCGACACGAATGGTGATACCGACATATGGAATAAATGGACGGAACGATTCCGAAATGTTTTACACATGAATTTTTCACCTGGTAAAAAATAATGCACATTGGAATAATTAAATCATCTGCTGCAGTATCACAACCAAGGTTCCACATATTCAGAAATATTGAGGTATTCCAACATGGGATTCACTGGGATGTTTTCAGTGGAAACAGTGATGAAAATCATCGCGTATGGGGTAAAAGTGAGTATAAAAATGAAAAATGAGTTCAGTTTATTTAGAAAAGAATGCTTCGTATAATTTCATTTAGGAATATTTTGTGCAAGAGTAAGTTAATTTATTTTTATGTAATTTTCATTGAATTTGTAGATTTAAGTTAAAGTTCGTTCAGACGGAAAAAAAAAACATTTATCTGAAAGTATTGCATTTCAAATCGATATTTTCAATTTCATTTTATTGTTAAAATAAGCATAGATATGATGATGGAATTATTTTGCTTTTAATCTTCAATGATTTGATTCATAAAAAAAGTATTTGTGGTATTTTTGTATATTCTCATTTTTTTTTTCGTTTGCAAATTTCATCATTATATCTATGACTTGCATACTATTTAATTCTATTCTTTGAAAACTTAAAAAAAGCCGAACGCATATTGTTTTGAATATGTGTTATGTTATTATATTTTTGTGTCATAATATCGATATGTGTATATTCATTATTTTGATCATTCAAATCAGGGGTCGGCAAACTTTTTGTGGAATGGGCCAGATCATAAAAATTTGAGACTCAGAGGGCCGGATAGCAAACTCGAAAATATTAATATGGGTACAAAATACTCAAAGAGCAAAAATAATGGGTTCAAAATTTGAAAAAGTTGAAATTAATCAATCTCAAAGTAGTTATTATTTTTATTAGTTTCAAAAAAATAATTTTTATATGCAGGCAATATTAAGAAAAAAAGCACCAATAGCGCCGCAGGCAACTTTTTTTCGTTTTTTTTTATTGATTGAATCTATATTATTGATAACTACATAAAATTTTTAAAATATATAATTTTGAAGAACAATCCCATATGGAAATGTTTTTTGCACTCGTATCAAAATTAAAACCCGAAAAATGCTTTTGTGACTGCAGTTTAGCAATAAATTCAGAAAATATATCTGCTGCTTGTTTTTCGAGGGTGAGAATTTCTAAATTCATTTAATTTTTTATTAGCTTGCTCTGATTCAGAAATGTTGTTTGTTAGTGATTCTAAAATAATTTCATGTAAAAACAATATAACCCGCGGGCCGGATTGAAAACAGGCGGCGGGCCTGATTTGTCCCACAGGCCGGAGTTTGCCGATACCTGATCCAAATTAAATAAAATTCTGTTTCAAATATTATTCACATACACATGATGATATTCGAAAATTTGTGCATACACATTTATGTAATTTTTTCGAAAAAAATTTGAGTGTTTGACAATGCAATATAATATAATTTTTATTATCATCGTTAAATAATGATTTTTGTATTTCATAGTTATTGTTGACTTGCCAAAGCTTATATTAATTGCATATGAAAATAAGCCATATATAATTATTAAATTTAAAACGCATATTTCTTGATTCCCGAAGACATATTTTGAAAATGGTATTTATTTCAAACAAAACCAGATTCCTTTTAATATATCAATATAAATCAACTATTGATATTTCTTCATATGATCTCAAGGTCTATTTGTGGAATATAGAATTATATATAACTACTTTTAATTGAATGTGGATCTCATAACAAAATTTTGTTTCTGAGACAGAATTTATAAAATTATCATACTTATAAATTTTTGAATTTATAAAAAAGAATTTTATCATTTTTTTGATGATACGCATTAACACTTTTTTCTTTATCCACATCATAATATGTTATGATTTTGACAAAGATAATAGATAATGTTTGAAGTACTTATAATTTTAAATATGAACATAACTTTTTTTTTTCATTCAAAATGTATTGTATATATTTTTTGTCTAGTCTAGAGTGTTTTTTATTATATGTAAAAATAATAAATTGCAAATGTTCTATCTAAAATTTTAGAACCTATTACACGGTAAGTATCTTGCAACAGCTTTTCAAGTCAACAATACCTGAATATAGAGATAAATGTTGTTTTTTAATATTTCTCACATTAATGGACATTTGTCATTAAATATATAATCCCAATAATATTTAATTCAATTTTTTTAAAACAAATTTAATAAATGTCCATGAATGTGTTATTTGGAGAAAAAAAATTAAATCAGGCCTTCGGTTATACAACTCAAGAAAATAAATTTATCAATGCGACATACATGAGGTACTAAGTATATATTTACTTTATTAATTTGATTTAATCCTGTGTATATGTATATTTTTTTTATTTCGAGTCCAATTAGATTATTTTAATTTCAGTTTGATTCCCGATAGCACTATGCATGTTATTGATTCAACGCTTTGGCTTAAAATATAAAATGCATTTTGCCCTGCATGAATTTTTTTGATTGACAATTGATATTTAGTAAAAGTGCATGAATTTATTATCGCATGTTGCATGAGAAGTGCATATTTGATTTGAGTATTGGATTTTATTTTTGCATTTTGTTCTGAATACAGAATTTGATGTGATCAAACTAAATTACTTTATTGTTTCTAGTCAAACTATTATATTATTATAACAGAATGAGTAATAAATTAAAACAAGGTTCAGTGATGTTGTACTGTTTAGATTTCAAGTAATGTTACGTTGAATGTAGGGAATTAGTGATAGATTTTTATTATAATCAAAATTCGTGATTTTGATGTAAATTGAATGATTTTTATTAGAAAATTTGAAATAAAATTTCAATACGATAGTCTTTTAAAAAAGACTATTAAATGTTTTTATTCCATACCAAAGTATTATCTGTTGGAAATAAAGTAATGATGATGAAAGATGAATTTGCATGATTTTTCATTTTTTTGAATAAAATCAATTGAAATGAAAAATAGAATGATTTTTTTTGTAGTTATACAATCACAATAGGTGAATATGGTTAGCATTTTGTTATGTGTATATACAAAAAAAGCTCAATGCATTTCAATTTCACTAATTTGTAGATACGTACTTCATCTGAATTATACAAAAATTTTATAAAAGCTTCATAATTTTCGTGAATATAAATTAAATGACATAAAATTTTTGTGATTTAAGTTTCACATGCGATCAAAATTATTTATTCTCCACAGGAAATTTGAAAAAAGACTTTTTTTCACTGTTTAAAAATTATTTAAAAAAAATGTTAATTATTTTACATTGTATGGCTTTCATTGAATTTGTATATTTATTTTCAAGAAATTATTCAATGTCATACTATTGTAAATATTGTTATTTAATCAATCGACCAAATATTAGAACAAATTAATAGTATTGTAGAAAGGTATAAAACACATTTTTCAAAAACGATGTGGGGTAGTTTATGTTTATAAGTAGAACCAAATAGAATCCATACTTTACTAAACGAGAGTGATGAAAGAAAAAATACATAAATTTCATCACAGTAAAGAAACAATTAGGATTTTTTCTGTAGAAATAATTTTATTTTAGTGAATGATTTGCTTGAGTAATGCAACATGCATGTTGGCTTGCGTACTTCTATTTACAAATTTTTATTGAATACAAATCGCATGTGCATGACAATGTGGAAATAATAGATTTCAATATGCTGTATTTTTGATGCATATGCACTACAAAATAAACATAAAAGACATCATCAAATGGAATTCCATCATGAATCCAATATTACATTATTTGAACGTGTAAACATGCAAAAACTATAAACAAAAAACAGGCAACATTCTTTTACTGTAACAATATGATTCTCAAAAACACATTTCGAGCTTTTATGCAGTACAAAACACATATTGCATATTGGCATCTATCGAAAATATTCTTTCACCATACTTTTTCAATGAAAAGAATACTTCAATCATAGAAAATACAAAAGATCTTCCAAATCATTTTTTACATATAAAACAAAAATTCGAATGATAATTAAATATTGATTCTGAAGTAATATATAAACATGTAAAAGGTGATTTGACCTTTCGATTATTATTTTTAAAATTTGTGAAAGAAAGTTGCTCTAAATATCGGGTTGTTTTTTGCAAATTATCTCTCGTAGTTTCACGAAGCTCCACCTCTTCTGATTGATACACTCACCTTCATGAACCTTGTGTTCACACTTCTGTTCCTGTTGGAGACTGTTCTGAAGCTTATAGCGTTCGGATGCAAGGTAACTGTAAATTTAAAACATGTCTATATTATGATCGAATCGGGTAAGAGATTCCAATTAGAAAATTATTTAATTGTATCTAGCATAAAAATCTAAATTATAATTTTTAGATATACACATTCACAAATATTTTATTTGACTCCCTGATTTTTTTACAATATAAACTTTTCATTTTCAAACGATAATGAAATTGTGTGTGTGTGTATACTATTATATTTGTTTTATTTCATCATAGTTGATATAGCCAAGTAAAATTATTATAGAAGTTTGGATTCCTTAATTGCTTTTTTGATCAAAGTAGTGTTGATTATATTATAAATAATATATTACAAATTTCTTTATTATACCTTTTAGTCCGTAAAAATGTTCATGATAACATATTTTGAAAAAAAATATTTATGATCATATCAAAACATTTTTCCGGAAAATTAGTGTTTTTTTTTTACAAAAAAATATAGTTTTTTCCTATCTTTGTTTATTTAAAAAAAAAAACCGTAGCATTATATTTACCTTCGTAGTTATAACAAGTTAAACAAAAATTATGACTTGCCTTTATAGTTTTAGTCATACTATTATATATAAATTATTATTCCTATAAAATTAAAATAAAACATATAGCGATTAAAATTTATTTTTTATTATATTAATATACACAAAATACGTATTATAGAATTTCAGTCGTATAGTAAATGAAAAAATAAAGACATCTTCTCATAACTTTTCAAAAGAATGTTATAATTAATGTGATAAAATATGATTAAAGTCAGTATTCGATTATTATTCGATAATCACTGTGAAATTATTTATTTTTATATAAAGCTTGACTAAACTAATGATTAGATAATAGCTACTTAATTTATTATCATAGGATTGTAAATATTATTATAGAAATTCAAAAAACTTCATGTAGTTTATTGATGATGGAATTTGTGGTCGATAACAATAGGTTGTGATAATAAGAAAAAAGTATTTAGTTCTGTTCTAGATATTTTACAATTTATTGCAACTGTAATGTTGATGAACACAATAAAACCAACGGTATCAATAAACTGTTTTGAAGTTTTGAAAATACCAAAATTTTTGCAAATTGTCAAAATTCAGATAAAAAATTTAGTTTTATGAAGTTTATCACTAATTACAATATACTAAATACTTCTTTTCTGAAGAATGCATTAGTTTTTAACGAAATTCCTAACTTTTAAATATTGCAATAATTAAGAATTCTAATATTTCTATTCTATTTCTTTTTTGAAAATTGAAAATATATAAAATTTGAAATCTTGAAATTAAAATATATCTACTATCTTAAATTTTCATTTAAATTTTTATTGTGAAATTATAAATTCTATATATTTCTGTTTCAGAACTTTTTCAAAGACCCTTGGAATATTTTTGATTTGATAACAGTAATCGGGAGCATTATTGATGCTTTGATTTTGGAATTGGGTGTAAGTTTTCAATTCAGTTCTAGTAAAAAAATAATAACAAAACAAATCTAAAAATCGAATTCATAAAAAAAAATTCATCGTTTTATTCACAGGAAAATGCATTTAATGTTGGATTTTTGAGGCTTTTCCGGGCAGCTCGTTTAATCAAGTTACTCAGACAGGGATACACGATCAGAATATTGTTATGGACATTTGTACAAAGTTTCAAGGCATTGCCATATGTTTGCTTGCTAATTGCAATGCTGTTTTTCATCTATGCAATTATTGGGATGCAGGTATGTTATAGAAATATAATATTTTGTAATTATAAAATTGGGTTTATGAATCATAAGATTGATCTTGGATGGTTTGATCCAAAGAACAATTTATATTTGTGAAAAAATTACTATATCGACTAAATCATAATTGCAAAAAAAATTGTTTACTCCGGCAGTTCTTTTACAATATAAGGGAATGAAAGTCAAATCTAAATATGAATTTTATTTTGATTAAATAAAAAAAGTCAAAAAAGTAACACCCATCGAAATTTTAGATATTTATGAATGAAATTGAAACTTATTAACACATTAGAGATAATATTTGATACAAGTAAACTATTATATTTTAAATTTTACATTTCTTATACATTTTTTTAGAAAAGTATTAATTTAGTTATAATACTTAATTATTAAATAATTTTTCACCTAGATTGGTGTAATATAAATTTCCATTTTTTAGACACATTTGAAGTTAATTTTTATCCATATATAACATTAGACAAAATTCAGATTGCATGTGAACTTTATGCATGTTCTGATGAACCGCAGCTTTTATTTCATGCTGATTTAAGAAATTATTTAAAGTCTTAAAGAAAATTTTAACATAAAATACTAAACAATATAAATTTCTAATATAATATGGTAAAAATGTGTTAACGAGGTCGATATAATATTGGGTACTCTTCCTTTATAGTCCAGTCACTGAAACCCACTACTGAGATTGTATATACAAACTGTGTCAATTTGATGCAAATAAAGATAAAGTTATACACTAGCTTTTGATAATAATGAGTGTCTTAATATGTCTGAATATGTAATCAAACTTTTCTTATATAAATTTGAACAGACCAAAATGAAGGTATATTATCTATTATGGTTTGAGAAGGATCACGATTGCTTAATTTTTTTTCTCCACATGAATTCGGCCACATATGTATGTGTCCATGAAATCTCTTATTTCCACTTTTTCTAATATTGCATAATTCATTTGATTGCCATATACGGTTCATCTGTTGAGTGATGCCGGATTAATAAAATAAAACCAATAGTCGATCATTTGTTGTTGGGAGTCAATTGATGATATTTTTTTCCATGAATCTGTAACTATAATTGATCCCGGACTAATCCTGTCTCTTATGATTGGCAAATGGGTTTTAGGAGAATTATCAAGAACATTGATAAGAAAGCAGTCATTTGTCTCCTGACAAAGTCCACTGAATATCCATCGAAGAATCCTTTTTTTGGGTTAATTTTCTAATCAGCAGAGAGGCTATCTCTCTCTCACCAATTTCAACTATCATTCCTTCACCGCCAATCATTGAGTTCATTTGTTGTAATCTCCATAAACGTATTTCTCGTAGGTAACTACCTAATAACTACGGAATAACTATTCCGTTCGATAACTGCAGTACAATTCATGCCTAACTCTTGTTTACAAAATTTAATACTTTTAATTCGTGACACCAAAAATAAATAAAATGAACTACTGTTTCCAAAGAAAGTTTTGTTTGGTTTAACTAATTGTAAGTGTTTTTCTGTACTCCTACAGAGACTCTACACATCAGTTTTTCACATCACCATGAAGGTAGTTTCTTTTGGAATGAAATATAAATGGGGTGTCCATTGTTGCATATTTTCTTTCTCGCTATAATTTTTAGATTTCGTAAGAATTTCAATACTGATTTTTCACTATGCACTAGCAGAAATAAATTTCTGAGATTCATAATGAGTGAAATCAAATATCCACCAAAACCACAATTGTTCACAGATACAGTATTATAATAACAAAAGTTTGAAAAAAGGTGCCAAATTGCAACAATACATCATGGGTCAGAGTTGTGGTTATAGGGTATGGGTCATACTCCAAGGGTTCTCAACAAATAAATTACTAAAATTTCACATGGGATGATTTAATTATAATAATTACCTATGGCACTGTATAGAATAATGAGTATATGCTGAGAAAATTTACACGTTGAATACACATACATACATATATGATATGTGTGGTCAAGTGGTCTGCCTAAGTGGTCAAGTTGTAATGGAAGAGTGTCTAATATTATTGTTTATGAAATGACTTCTAATACATATTTTTTATTTAGAAGTATAGTTTTTATAATACATAATGATTTTTTTAATAGTTCTTTTTTCATAATATTTAATATATGCGTATATAAATAGGTATAGAGGTATATTGAATGAACAGAATAAGATTTTTTTATATCTTCATCATAGTAAGAATCACATAGTATTAGGAAGATTTCATTATTTTATACCAACATCCTTGTGAATGAAGCTTTTGATCATACAGGTATTTGGAAACATGAAATTTGATCCCGACACAGCGCTCAATCGTCATAACAACTTTCAGACATTCTTCGGCGCACTTTTGCTGCTATTTCGGTGAGACGGAGACTCCGGCGTCCGCATATCCCTATATCTTGACCTTTCATTAAAATGTGTTCGACGTCATGATGTTGTAAAAGATGGCGTCCAAAAATTTTGTCGTTTATGAAGTAGATACTGTATTTTCGTAGCGCATTATTAGATGTCTGTCAGCAGTATTGTACACCCCACTTTCCCAGTATCAGATATGGTGCATTGTTCCAGTACATGCGTGCTATGAGCATGCAGGATTTTGTCTGTTATGGAATATCAGTCATCACATTTCAACCACTATTTGCTGTTAACACATTCAACACATTACACTCTCATTGTAAATTGATGGTTCCACGATTCACGGACACATGTAATTTTAAAATTTTCTGTTGCTTCTATATGAGTGTCACATAAATTTTCCCACATCAACTAAATAAGAACACATCACTCTTTATCGAATATCAAATTATGTGATATGTTCATTGCGTATATAATGTATATTGCGTGGTTACATGTCACATAATTTTGCGCAAACTTGGTGTTTTCAATCGACAAATCATCTAAAACATTCATCCGTAATATTGTATACAGATCTCATGCATCCGATGGAATTTGTTTGCAAACTATCACATAGTCATTAAATAGTAATTAATTGATTAGAAATAGCAGGACCATGGTTATTTAGTTCACCCGAATATCACTTGCAGTTATTAGATTAAAAATAAATCAAAACACAATAAGTCTTTCATCAAACCGATTTCCACGGAAAAGAAATGCTTGTTTCATTTTCGACATCTATTGGCTTATTTGTTTTCATTTATTTTCATTTTATGTGTATCATGTTTTCAGAAATGTTTATTTACCAACATTTTATAAATGTATTTGGTCATGTAGTATCATTTTATATATTTAGACATGTGTGTTGTTATGTATATATAGGCCGTTTAGAGCCTTGTTTCGATGGATTGTTATGCAGTTTTTGAAAAACTTAACGAATATCTTCCTATTTGAACGGTGCATATTGTCGTTATATGCGGGGACTTACGGAAATGCTTCGCCGATACCATTTTTTTTAATATTTACCTCTTTTTCAACGAATTAATGTAATTTGAGCAAAATTTGAATGTGTGTCAACTAAAATCACACCTGGATTTTTGTTTATTTTTTTTTATCTGTAACCTGTGACTCAAGGTGTTTGGGAATATCGATTTGGATCCTGAGTCTTCCATCACTAGACACAACAACTTTCGAAGCTTTGTACAAGGTCTGATGCTGCTCTTCAGGTAAGAGAATACAAACATTTTATTGGCATGGCCAATTTAAAAGAGGGTTCATAAATTTGTTTATTGAATATTTCGATAAATTTGCAAAAGTTCAGATGGACATAATCTTAGTATCGAATATATCATCATATTATTTTTTGTTTGCTTAATAATTTTTATTATACAATCAAACATGAGTAAAGTTTTTATTACGATTTAGTAACGAGGATAAATTAAAATTATTATTTCACAAATTTAAACAATTGCTTAAAATTGTTGGTTTCTTTTCAGTATTTGACAGTGCATGTTGTAACACAAATAATTGCCAAAATCATCATTTTAAAAATTATTAATTCTTATTAGTTACTTGCCGAAAGCTTTCAATGTTTATTTGAAAAAAAAAATAGAACAAAATTAACTTATTTTAGAAGACTTATAATATAATATTATTACATATCTTGCTTATTTAATTTTAAAACACCATTCAGTTGATTGAAAGCTTACAATAAAGTAATTTATCGACTACAAAAAATACTAAAATGAAACGCTGTAACACAATATTAAAATATTAAATATAAATTCTAAATACATAAGATTATGGGGCGATACAGATAACACATTTGCAATTTAGTTTTCTTCTTATTTTATAAAAAAATATTAAACATAAACGATACAAAACCATTAAAGGATTAAGGATACCAAAGAAAATCATTAAATTTTTGAATATGATGTTGTAATTTCATGAACATACATTCAAAAGTGCATCTAATTTGTCCTGATTTGTAGAGAAGTTAAATAATTTGAATGACAGACCGGATACAAAAATAAATAGCGGGTAACTGGGCAAATATCACAAAGGAAGCAACCATAGAAAAATTATCGCGAAAGCATATGATTTTTTTTAAATTGGATTGAATCGAATCATTTATAAAAAAATTATTTTGTATTTCAATAAGTCATAAAGATCAATTTTATTGTTTTTACTACAAACTGCTTTGAAAAGCTATATTCAATTCAATTCGATTTAATGTGATTGAACTGATAGTTTATAAAATAATTCGATTGGAATTAATGTGTAGAAAATATTCACGAAAAATAATTTTTGAAGTTTCAAGTCAAATATTTTATAATATCAGTTTAATATTGACGATGACAATTTTATTTTCAATTGCTTTTTTCACATGCAAGAAATAATGCTTTTTGTTTATTAAACTGTTATGTGTTCGTAGTCTATCTGCATCATTTAATTTGTTGGCTACATGTTTAAGTATTTAAAAATATGTGTGTTTGCATTGTTTTCAAAAAGAATATTAATTTATATGTTATACTAACAATATGCCCTCCAGGTATTTGAAATGATTGTCAATTTTATAGAATGTAGAATAATGATAAATGCATTTTGATATAATACAAATAATAAAACATTAATTTGTTATCTATAAAACTGACAACAGTATTTATTTATTTTATTGGACTAATTAATCATTTAACTTTTTGATTTTTTAATAGAATATTATATTATTATGATTCTGATAAAATAGAAAGGGATTTAATTTTTTTAAATATACTAACAGTTTTTAAATATCAGTAATAATTTTGCTTTTTATTATATATAAATTAAATATATTTTTTTTACTATTTCTTATATAATATATTCAACATTGCAGTTCAATTTTTTTTAATTACATTCACAATATATGTAATGATTTTGAAATTTACATTCGATTCAATTTTTTATACAAATTTAATTTATTACGAACCTTTTAAAATATTTTATCAATAATAGGTGTGCAACTGGTGAATCTTGGCCCAACATTATGTTATCATGTCTAAAAGGAAGACAGTGCGATAGCCGAGCACGAAAAGGAGCTGGTGAAACCTGTGGTTCAACTCTGGCTTACGCTTACTTCGTGTCGTTCATTTTTTTCTGTTCTTTTCTTGTACGTTTTAATTCAATCAATATTTTACACTTGACATATCCAATGTTTCCATATTGACTTCTCATTTCAGATGCTTAACTTGTTCGTTGCCGTTATTATGGATAATTTTGATTATTTAACGAGAGATTCTTCGATATTAGGCGCACATCATTTAGACGAATTTGTTAGAATATGGGCAGAATATGATCCAAATGCCACGTTAGTTTTATTTATATAAATGTACAATATACTTCCATACAAATTCTATATTTTGATTTTATTTCTTAGCGGCCGAATTCACTATACTGAAATGTACGACATGTTGAAAAACATGGATCCACCATTGGGTTTTGGGAACAAATGCCCCAATAGACTCGCCTATAAAAAACTCATTAGAATGAATATGCCATTAGATGCTGAAGGGAAAGTTAATTTCACAACTACACTTTTTGCTCTCATTAGAGAAAATCTTAGTATAAAAATGAGATCAGGTATCATATTGAAAAAATACGATCAGTTCGAGTTTAATTGGGATCCGTTCACTGCAACTAATTTGTCATTTTAGCCGACGAAATGGATCAAGCTGATGAAGAGCTTCGTGAAACTGTTAGTCATATATGGCCTCTTCAAGCCAAGAAAATGCTAGATTTACTCGTCCCAAAAACCGATACACTCAACTCTGGAAAACTCACAGTAGGAAAAATATATGCCGGCTTACTGATTCTTGAAAGTTGGAGAACAACACGGTTTGGCCAGATGGAGGCTACTGGGATTCCGGTAAGATTTTTGTATTTATTTACTATCAAAAATTTAATTTTCAACTTTAAGCAATATTATATTAAGGACAAAATCTATTACTAATGAATTATTACCTGTTATTACCTATGTTAAATTTAATTGAACCAAAATTTTGTATGAACATAAAAAATTGAGTTTGAGATTTTTTTAAATGTCAAGTGTGTTTATAACTATAATTTTTTTTTTACTATCGAATTAAGTTCAGATTTCTTTTTTTATAAATTGAATGAATATTTATTCCAAAATATTTGATGTGGAAGTATTTTATTTCATAAAATTTGAAATTGTTCAGAATTAATACTTATTTGAAAATATTATGAAAATTTCGATAGGTATGTTTAATAAAATATATTTAAAATAACATTTTCATTCACCTAATTTTCATGAAATGATTTAAAATTTTACAGAAAAAAAACATGATTATGTAACAAAACATCGATTTGTGCAAACATCATTTAAAATTATTTTATGAATAGATTACCTTTATCATTTATCATATTTAGAAAGTTTTAATTCTGAGTGCACTTACATCGTGGTAGGAATCGATTATTTATTGTCATTAGATATGTGACCGAAAAAGTTTTAGATCTTCCTTAGATGCCAATTTCCACAGTAGCAAAATGATGGTAGTTGTGTTCAAAAATCCATAATATAAAATTAGAATACATATTAAAAAAGAGTATTTCATACATATGCATATTTCGAACGGTGTTCATTGCATACAACCAAAATAATATAATCTATATAACACATTATCTCTTCACAAATGAATGATTTGGATCATCCCTACATCGGAATATTTACATTTTCAGGCTTTCGCTGGCAATAGCCCATCGGCGAATCAGCCGGTAGTACCTATATTTAAATTTATAAATAAAAACATTTTACTAAGCTTTTTTCATCTTGCAAACTAATGCACTTCGAAATAATAAAAACCAATGAATTAGAAGCATTTCGTTGATTTTATTTGATTAACAATTTACTAAGCATCTTGTCTTTTTTATTTATTAATTACATTGATTCTATAGTGTAATCATAAATTTATCTACAATTTAAGTTCGACATATTTAGATTTTGCTTTATATGAAACTGTTGCTATAATTTCAATAATGTAATCAACAACTCAAAGATTTATTAAAAAAGATTGACTGATTCATTGAAAAATGATTCAAAAGATTTAAAATTGTGCAACAGTTTCAAAAAAAAAAAAAACAACTTTTTTTTTTCACAAAATTTTATTTGTAGATATTTAGACATCACATGATTTTGATATATCTAAGAATTTTATTGATCACTTTATGTGTCTAACAATCTTTCTGAATATTCATATAGTGAAAGCTTATTTTGTATCATATTCAATTTTTATATTTTCATAACGCTTAATTTTTGTAAAATACACTATATGTGTTTTGATAAATGAAACATCTCATATCGTTAATCTTGATGAATTTGATTAACGTAATAATATCAATACACTTTATGATTATAAATATAATCGGAAATTTCATCATGTATGAACTACGAGATCTCAATATCTAAATATATATTAGTTCAATATTCATTAGATAGTAGTATTATGTAGAACATTTTAGCACACAAAAAAGATATTTACCCTTATTGTGGTGCATTTCTTTTTTCTTATATATTTTATTTTATTTAATATATTGCTTTGGCATTTTTTTGATAATAGTGAATGTCAGCCTTTTTCCATCAAGCTAATTATAATATAATTGAATGATCAGATTAGAGAAGTAAAGGTAAAAATATGTATTGATTATAGTTTTTAATTGAAAAATGCATGCAGTTTTCTATTTATTATTATATATGTACATATATGACTATATGATATTATAAAATAAATTGTGATGAAAAACTACTTTATTTTATGAGGAGTTAAACAAGATGAATTTATATGTGAAATGTAGATAGTTTCAAATAAATAAAACTTATCATTTTCAAAATTTAGATTTGTACAATAAAATAAAATAAAATATTTTCAAAAAATAAATGTATTAGGAATTATTAATATTGTTCTTGTACAAAAATAAGAATATTATAATATATTTAAGATATAATACTTCTCTATCCTGGTCTAAAATTTTCACATTGTCATTTAGATAAATACAACACAAGTATGTAATTACCTAAAAAAGTCTTGTTAATTCTAAAATTTCCAAATATAGACTTTCAAACTATTCATTTAGCATTAGATGTTATTGTTTGTCTACATATAAAAACTAGATAGAAATGTGGAAGTAGTAAAAATTTCACTTTATAAATCAAATAAGTTTAATTATGAATAAGTGCCATTCATTACACAAAACTGTATATGTGCTACCATGTGGATAATGTAGAAGGCGTCGTTCTTTAACTGCTTATTGGACATGGCGGCTGGATTGAGCGGGCCTGGAGGTTCTCGTACAGGATCACTATCTGTTGAAGGACCTCAACAGAATCAAATTAATAACAACAACAATAATAATAATGGGCAATCAGAAGAACATTTACCACCGCACGACGATGAATCATCCCTGTTAACATTTGCTAGACGGTCTACTAGGAAACGGTCATTAAGGTATTTGATAACATATATTTGGGGATGTGAGTGTTTAACAAAATTTTTACAAACTAATTTTTTTATTGTCCTAGGAATAAAAAGGTGAACTGTCGTTGGAACATGATTAAGTACTTAGATCCTTATGAAAAATATTCATAGAAAATATTATAATCCATAAACATATTTTCGATATAAAAATCAAGTGAAATAGTTATTAGTTAAATATCATATATAGATTTTTGAACAAATCAATTTTATAATACAGTGACGAATCAGTTTTAGAGTAGTTCTAGTCACATAACTCCTGATGATGTATTATTTATATTGTAGTCAATAAAATTATAAGAAAATAAATAATAACATACCATTTTGAAAAGGTTTAGATATTTAGATAGATGTTATTTTAGTTATGCTAGATTTGTGTTTGTCTACTCCTTTTCCTGTCATCAACATGTTTTTAACATTAAGTGAGTTTATCAGAGTATTGACCATTTATAAATCACAAATTTCTGGTAGCCAATTTCAGTGTTTGTCGATGTATAGTTTTGTATTTTAGTATTTTGAAAATAAGAAAGAATTAGTAATGTTAGTCAAATATTTAATAAAAACTAAAATTTGTATAAAATCATTAATATTGCATTGAAAACTAGTGTGATATCAAATATTCTTTAATTGTATCCATTATCAAATTAAAATATTTTCTTCTATTCTAAACGATAGGATACTGAAATTTAAAAAAATAATGTGATTTATATGCAGTATTGTACCAAAATAAAATTTATTCAAAATTGTTTAGTAATTATTTAGAATATTTTTAATATATTGTATGTATTTTTAATTCAAATATATGTTAAATTGTGTTGTTTCTCGAAAATTGTAATTGAATTATGTGTGATTGTATTATATTTCAAATCGTATAAATTAAGTTTACATATTTTTCATAAAAAATGTTTAGTGTTAGTTATTTTTAATTAAAAATTTAGATAATAGTTCAGGCATGCTTCATACATTTAAGTAAATTTTTTTATAATGTAAGCAAAATATTATAAATATTGAAACAAATATTTATCTAGCATGTTTTAAGTGCACCGTTTGCTTTGTTTTCAAATAGATGCCTAACTGTGTAACTACACACAATAGTATTTTTTTCATATCGAAAAGACAAAGAAAATCATTAAATTATTATAGGTGAATTTTCGTAACAATTTCTCATTCAAGTAATTAAAGTACTAGAAACATATAGCACTTATTGTTAGGCATATATGCTTTTGGTAGAATGTATTTTAGTATTTTAAATAATGCAAATTTAATATAAAAAATTGAATTAAATAATCCTCATTTCAGTTTAACGATAAGTAATAAATTTCATTGAATCGAACATTATTTTATTATTCTTTAAATATAGCATTGTGTGTTTTCCAAATAAATATTATTTATTCTTTGTTAATTTAAATGAAAATATAGTTAGATAAATATCTTCACAGTTTTCAATTAGTTTAATAGTTGCAAAAAAAATAGTTTGCCTAAATATTTTGCTAAGCAAATTCAACATTACAATTTTCTGGTTTTAGGTATTAGAATTACAGGATGTAGGTTCAAGACAACCATCAATGGAGTCACTTGTAGACGGTGATCATTTACAACCACCTCACACTTATTCAAATGGACATAGAAGGTCACCGAGTTTGAGGTAATAATGAATGATTTTAATTCATCAACAATATTAGAGTTTCACTATAAAAAATGATTGAATTTTAGCCGACGTGGTCCTTCTCCGTTAGTGAGAACACCGAGTCCAAGACGTCGCGGGCCACATACATACAATCACACTCATGGAGTACCTCAGCATCATGCTGGATATCATTATAATCAACATCATGATATTGGATTCTCTGATACCGTTAGCAACGTAGTAGAAATCGTAAAACATGACCATGGTCGTCAAGGTTCACGATATCACCATTATAGAATACCTGGTGGTAAGTTATTCTTAAATCTTTATATGTTATGAAAATGAACGGTCGAGAAATTTTATTTGCAAGTTGATTTCAATCTAATTTGAATTTTGATTATTATACGAATTGTAAATTGATCAGTCAAAAAAATTAACACACTAACACTGATACTCAGTAATAAATTTTACATAAGTAACCAACAGTTCTTATTTGATTCATATGTCGTATAGTCTGTTGTTTTTTTTTTGTTTTTATTATAGGGTTTAATTGCATAATTACGCATGATAAATTGGACATGAAAAAATTATTTTAATATTGTTTTGAATTAGTTTATTTGAGTTTGAAATGTGATGTAAATATTTATTGATTTTTTTATATATAGATTTTCGAATAAAATAAGGTTATTGATCAAAATTTATACTATTTATGTTGTCATGTACTAAAATTTTAAATATTATTCTCAATCTGAAAGATTTATTCATAGGGGAATATATTTATTTCTCCATTATATAAATTTAGAAGATTGAAACGAAATTCTGAAAAACACAGAATACTCAACCATTTTATCAGTGCTGTAGTTTTCATTATATTATAATATTTTTAATTGCAATTTTTTTCACTTTTGAATCATAAAAGACTATTTAAAAGAAAAAAATTTCAATATTTCAACTCTTCAACAGTTACTTTCTTATCAATAGTTATGAACTTTTCAATAATATTAGAAAATGTTTGTCTTACGGTGGATAACATACACATCATGACGATGATCTTAAATACATTTTTACAATTGAAATCATTCTTGATCGTCAATCAAATTAAATATTTCTAAAATATAAAAAATATAAATTATCATTATAAACATCAACTGCAGCACTGTTGAACCACAATCATCCAACACTCAATACAAAAACACATCACCAAAACCTAATATTTATAATTTGACGCATCGCAACAACCATTAATATAAGATAAGAGTAAGATATTAAGTATGAATGGGGTGTCAGATGAAACGTGGTTATCTGGGGGCCGTGGGGGCGGGTGGTGGAGTGCTTCAACATCACCTGCACATTCCCCAGCAGACACATGCCGCGCACCACCCACCACTAGCCTGGGCCGCCGCTCACGCTCACCCTCTCCCTCACCACGGTCCAGGCCCACGCATCATCACACCGGTGAGGATACACCCTCATGCCTCAATATGCCGCGTACACTATCTCCTATACAATATATACTCGTTATATATATATATGCTTCTCGACAATAGCTTTACTATTATATATAAATATGGCTTTGTTTTGTTTTCTCTTGCTCTTTTTCGATTAGGTGATTTTATAGATTTCAAATTTAGTAGAATGTATTTCGTTTATATATTGTGTTGATAAATCTTTTTGGAGTTTGATTTTTGTTGGTGGTGTTCGACTTGTAGTTCGATGTAATATGATTTTTCCATTTGCCGCTATTATTAATTAGTTTAAATTGAAAATACTTTAGTTGAAATTTTGTATAGTTGAACATCACCAATTGAGTTGAGTGGTTTTTTCGATAATTATGAATATGGTTATTGAAAAAATGATTATTCACAAAATATTCAATTTAAGGATCTTCATCAATCAAAATATTTTTTTGTAGGATAAAATAAATGCTATCTTCATAATAATTCTAAATTCATTTCATTGTCAAAAAAAATCAACCAAAATTCACTCTTTTCTTATGAAATAATATTCAAATCCTATCCTAGTGTATTATTTTTAATTTTCACATAAATTATTATTTAATTTTTAAGCAGATTAACCAAGAATTAAAATTTTAGTTAACTTTGCAGGACGTGATCGTGATCGAGATCGAGAAAGAGAGCTTATACACAGTCAAACCAGTTCTGGGGGGCGAAGAGGTTACGGTAGAAGATTACCCCCGACTCCCAGCAAACCTTCAACTCTACAATTGAAACCACCACAAACAATCAATTTTCCGAAATTGAATGCCAGTCCAACTCATGTGAGTTCCACATATATTTACTTCGATGATAATACTTAAATAGTTTTAACAAATTTATAAAGTATTCGAACTAACATTTTCTTTTCGCTTAAAGCATTCAGCTGAAGAATCAAGTCATCATTTTTAATTAAAGTTGTGGTTACGTTTTCAGCAACATTTGTCTGCACATGCAACTCCACATTCACTTCATTCTCTTCAGCTTCGCGAAAGAGACAGAGACGATAGAGAACGAGATCGACTTTTAGAGCGAGACTTCCGTGATAGAGACATGTTTGTTTCTTACATATTTTTTTGAGAATTAAATATAGAATCTGCGATATGAACTTATTAGAACTATTTATATTTTGAAACATCAAAATAGATAGGAAATTAATATTGTAATTATTTTTTGTTAAGATATATTCAACGTGACGTGCCGCTCAGTTTTGAACAAGCACTAGCTCTTGGTAGAGGTGGTGGAGGAATAGGCGGAAGTCGAACATTACCTTCACCTCTTCCTAACGGACATAAGCCACGCACAATTCGCCGAGATGACTCTGACGAAGATGACTGGTGCTAGCACGCGGTGGGCGACCCCCGCCCCACTAACGGGGGCTCCGACACATGTCTTGATAGACGAAGATATATTCACAACATACATTACCACTTGCCTCGTGAAATTCCTTTTACACATCTGAATTCGCCTCAACTTAGAAAAACAAAAATCGATCAAAAGGAGCCAATTTTACAGTACGAGTACGAAAGAAAGTGTAGAAGAACTCAGGGCCGTCTTTACAGATCACACGATGATGTGAGATTGAAAGCAGATGATAGGTATGAAATTAGAACAGATAGGAAAAATGAATATTTAGATGATTTCGATGAAGATGAATACTACGAAGATGATTATGATTACGGCGAAGGTTTAGATAACGGGATTCATCATAGAGTAAAAAGTGATAGTATATTAGATTTACACTATGCAGATGATATTGATAATTTTCACCCACAACATAGAAGCGATAGCATAATGAACATAGACTTCATGGATATATCTGATAAATCTAAGTTGCATTTACCAACGGACCATGAAAAAGATCTTGAATTCGGCGATCAATCATTACAAGTAGATTTTGAAGGTTACAAAGATGAAATATCTGATTATGAAAATGAAATTATCCATGAAGATTTATTAGCTTCAAATTTATCAATAGACAAAATCGACGACAATATCAGTTCGATAATCCAACCCAGCGTTACACTCGACAGACTGAGCAGTATTCAATTTTATCCTAAACCGATAAGCAGCATCTACAGTAGCAGAAATAGATTAGAATCTCTTCGAAATTCTGAATTCCTTGCAAGACGGCGTGTTTTGTCCAGCGATGCTGTTTGGCTCACATCGACTCCGGTATATAAAAAGAAATGTAAAAGTAACGACGAGATGATCAAAAGGAGGCAAGTGGTACGTTTCAAATGAATTGAATTCATCAGTGTGTATTATACTTTTGAGTTTAAAAAAAAAAGTTTTATATTGCTTAAAACAATATTATTATAGTATTGAAGAATAATCCAATTTGACATTTTTTCAAATTTAGAATATAAAATCGAAACTAAATAATTTTTAAATGTAAATTATAACAAATTATATATTTTTTTTTATAAACGGACTTCCTTCGCGTTGAAAGTTAAGTGACTGTGTCGGAGCAAACATGTTATGAACTCAATATTTAGTTATATTAAAATAGTCATACCTAATACACATATATACAAGTTACAAATATGCATATACACATATTCCAATTACCCACACACACACGTGTGTATGTTTGTATCTGTTTTTAATAATTTTATTACTTTTATAGAACCATATGAACAATAAGTTATTCCAATACACACAACCAAATTTATGTTTTCGCTTCGAATGTATTAAATTTTTAGCATTAGCGTTTTTTGTATATGTTGTTGAATACATATAAAAATTGCTTAGTCGAGCTCTTTTTATTGTGTATTTGAAACTTTTGAACTTAGCTGTTTTCTTATTTTGACTCGACCAGGTACTTGCATAAATACACAAAACATTTCACATATTTATACACACATACACTAAATATATACATATTACATAATATCAGATACCATCTTAAAATACCAGTGTGATAAATAAAGCCTTTCCGCCTTCAAATCATAAGGCTTAAAAACTAATAAATAATTAATTTTTAGTAGAAAATATGTGAAAAGAACTGAAAATTCTATTAATTTAAATAGTGACGATGAAGAGATGATTAATTAAATTCCAAACTTTGTATTAAAGACTTCTATTCAAATTTTATTTAACTTGTGTAAAAAAAAATTAGGAACATATTATCAAAGGACATTAAAGACATTTTTAACAAATTTTTCGTATAGCTCTGTTACATGTAAGTGATATAAAAATTTCACAATGTCCCTACAGATAACAGCTACGGCATGACTGATGTTAGATTGTGCACTACGGAATGTTATCTAGTTAATTGAATTTGTATTATATTTATAAATATACATATTAATTCATATGAATACAAGAAAAAACACATATACAGAATGTGAATCACACTTCCTACATCAAAATTTTGTATTTATGTATATTATCCACTCTTCGTTTGGATTCAGTTTTGTTTAATTTCCATTTTATGGACATTGTATTTATTATTTCTTTCGATTTGTTATATATGAATTAGAGTTTGAAAGATATTAAATAATGTGTGAATTTAAGAGCAAAACATATGATTTTGTTTATTTATATATGGGCACATTGGTATATTAGGATTTAGTAAATTGATTATATTAACGAGTAGTTTCAACTTCAAAATGTTTCAAAAAAAGTATTATATATACATATGAATATATATGTATATGTTTTTCCTTTCGTTAACTAATTCACACTGATTAATTATTATTTTAAAAATATATTCGATGAAAATAATTTGAAAAAAGCAATATCGATAGAATAGAGTTACAGTTCTTGTCATGAATTTATAATTCGAGTAATCAAGCCCAAGTATATAATTTTCATCTTTTACATTTTATACACAACTTTACATGTTCATTTTTTAAAATTGCTTTCATATATTTATTTTGATACATATTTATGAATTGCTTATCGTTTCAGTATCATTTCTTGAATTTCATGATTTCTAACGATCATTATTTGATTTATGAAAATTGGTTTTCAGATGATATTTCCGAATATTGATTTATCTACAATGCAGTGCATATACACATATATACAACACATACACATCACATATACATATACACCCACACATACACACAGAAGCAAACACCAATGCATTCTTCTACAACACACACACACACACAAGCATGAAGCACGTATACATATACTCATTACAGGACAAATACTAACTCGTACATATATATAACTTGTCACACATGTGAATACATATTCAACCAAAAAAATAAAAATACGTTAGATAAAAGTAAGATGCCCTTCACTATGAAAACTGCCATGCCTCTATTATTTATATTTGTAAGTACATTTAGGTAATTTTGTCCCATATGTCCATACTGTTTTCAATGTAGCATTTTTACATAAGAAATCATTTTTCTCAAATTGAAACTAGCTTTAGTATGTTTATACTGTTGTCAAATTTTTTCAGTATTGAAAATAAAAACTTTTTTAATCTGTTAAATTAAATTTATTAACACTTAAGTACACTATTATAAACACTCATCTGCAAAATTTTCAGTAAAATTATGTAATATCGAGAACGAACATGTATGGTCACTATATTGCAAAATACGTATTTAAAATACTCACATTCAATATTTATAAAATCATCAAAAATTAGTGATTTGGAAAAATATTTGTTTATATTAATATATTTCCGTTATTAGATTCAAATGTTGGATACGCTTTTTGGTTTTTGTTGATACAACCATTTTCTGATTTTTCGAAATGGGTGCAACTGTGTTCTTAAGTGTTATTTAGAAAATTTTATACAATATTATTCAATTAAAAAAAATTCATATAAATTATCAGTGACAAACTATTAATCCCATAATATTTATGGTGAACTAATATAATTTGCTATATTATGCCAAGATTATCTTTTAATATTAGATGTATCACCAATATTTCTATATCAGATTTGTTTTACGATCTCGCATATGATTTATAATAGCTGATTTGTTGATTTCTTCAATTGAATTAAATTCAATAAATTTAATATTGGTGATTAAAGTATTACAAAATGGATAGATATGTAAAATTAGTATAATTCGATAAATAAGAAATTTAATTAATCGATAACTTTAATCATATAAAATTTTTTATTGAATTTGCTGTCCTTCCCCCAAGTGCTTTATAAATTATTAATGGTAAAATAAAATCATGAATATCTTGGAAACCAATCTCGCAATGATTAGAAAACTTATTACTTTCTCATTATGAATAAATCACTTTTAATATTTTGTGATATCGTATACACATCAGTTTCGTTAAAAGTAAGAAGTATTCCAAGATTCACAATACAATATAACATTAAATATGATTTTTCTAAACAAACCCACAAATATTACAACCAAACGTTTATATTGATTTTTTTTTGTTTTATTGATATAGTGACTTTATCATGAACAGATGTTTATAATCTCAGTTTTTGTTCGATAATCAATTGTGTGATGTTTTGTAATTGTTACTGTGTAACATATATTTTTTGAACAATTCCAAATGTATTAAGAAAATGTATTAAATTTCACGTACTCGTGCATTCACACAGACCTGACAAGTGTGTTTCTTGTAATATTTGTATTTCTTTGTACCTGTATGGCCCGAGTATGCTTGCTTTTTGTATGAACGAGTTGTTTGTGGTGTTTGTCACATTCTGTGCGTGCAAATTTAAACAAAATTTATCTATACTCAACATGCAGTATTCCTTTCTGACAATTTACTTATTAAAACGTATATTTATTATATATCATTTCCGAAAGTATAAGTTTTATATTTGTGGTGGAAATAAAATATGTCGGATAAGTATTAAATTACTTTCATGAAATAATTAATCATTTTCTATTTTATTAAAACGAATAATCAAATTTAAAAAAAAATCATCATTCTGCAGTTTCAATTTAAATAAAAATATTTAGAGGTATTCGTATCGAAGATACATTTAAATATACATATACGTATTGTGTTTCATTACGTTCACTATATGAAACTGTTCTTTTTGATTAGCCATTTCCATTCGGAATGTCTGGGTTATTGAAAATAAAAAAAGCTTTTAATTATATTTAAAGTTTTCAACATTATCGTAAAAAATATGTATTTTATATTAAATTGGTACCAGTGTATTGCTGCCAGTTTCATATAATCTGCATATTTCATATAAAACTGGCATCAAGTACATTTGTATTATTGGTGCCTGTTGAATAAATAAAAATAAAAAAAAGATGAAATTGCTCAGAAAGTAAATGTGAAATGTTCTTGATTATTCATGCGTTACGCAAAAGACTTTTTATATATAATATATTTCGACATAATTTGCAAAATGAATACGATGCAAATTATCCTAATATGCCTTTTAAACTTAAATACTGCTACAAATATATTATATAATTTTATATGTGTACATGTGTGTTTGTTTAGACATATTTGTAAAATGTTTAATTTTACTTTTTACATTATATTTTCTGAGCATCTTCAGAACGTGTTCTTTAAGTATAGGTTACACATTTGTAGAAAATCTGTAAATACATATTTTTCTGTGATAAATTTGAATAATTCATGATTGCATTTAAAATTTATCAGGTTATTAAAATTAGAAGAAATTGATATTTTATTAAGGAAAGGTGACTTGTGAAAATTCAATGATAAATTTAAGAATTTTATCGAGGAATGGGGGTATAGTGCCAATTGTATTTCATTGGAATTTTCAACTATTTCTTTGAGCTGTCGTTTTATTCTTGATTCCTTTACGTCTTAGCCACTTTCTTTTCATAGGATTTATTTATATTCAATTTAAATAATGTTATCGATGAATACATTTTCTTCAACCCCTGTTTAATCTACTTAAATTTATCATTGTAATTGATTTGCTAGAAATTGTGTCTAAGATAATTGACTTAAACTTGATTAATGCAATCATATAAGGTTAAAGAAATGAACCAAAATATAGACTAGCTACTTTATAAGTAATTATCTTATAGTTTTAAAGAAGTTTTTGAAAGTACAGTAATAAAAATAATACCTACGAAATTTTTGTATCTGACTTCTTGCTCGCATGTAAATTTTTGCATCATTATATATGTCGACATTTTCATATGTGAATACAGACTAAGTCTGGTCAAAATTACATACAATTACATAATTCTTACACATTACACTACACATCATATGTCATTGTCGTTCAAAAACAATTTTATACCATCCGTTATGTTTGATTTACATTATTATCGATATTACAATTTTTTCGTTCAATCTCTTTCTTTTCAATATCTCGAACATGACAAAGTCTAATTGTTTCCTTTTTGAATCGTTGATTGTTAACACTTAAATTGAGTTCAATTAGCATTGTATATACAGAAAGTCCCTTTATATATGATGGTGTTCTAAATTAAATATATCCAAGAAAAGTTTTTTCTTTTGACTATTTCCTATTAGATATTGAAAATTTATCATATTTTATATCATCTGTTATAAATTAAATATATTATATCAATTGTATTTAAAAACAGTGTTGTCGAAGACATAGATGTTTTAAAAAATTGTTTTTATCCTTGCTTTTATATCATACATATACTTAAAATTACTTCAATTTAAGATTATCTCCAAATATTTATGGAGATGGATTTCTCAATAAAAAGAAAATATATACATACGCATACAAATTATCAAAATTATAACCGGACACTTTTGATTTCCCAAATTGTCAATCGTCAAATCGATTTATTTATATCCATAAATATCAATAAACGAAAACCCGATTTCTACGAGATCACAGGGACCAATTAAGATCAGCTTAACTATTTGATTTCAATTGAATTGTATGAAATGATTAAAATCGATTGTGGTTCGCGTCATCAAAATGTTCAACACATGAAAATAAATACATCTTTCGTTCAAAAATAGATTTTGATGTGCCAAAGCTGATTAATTCAAAAACAGATAAAAAATATTATATTGTGCAATTTGATTCGAAAATGTTATTTTTTTTTTTTTTCATAAATGTATCCGCATGAAAAATATTTGTATCTCACCATTCAAACTTCAAATCGTTTTCATTGTATTTCAATAGCTTTTGTAACTTCAAATATTTTTGTACAATTACATAGCATTTTTAACATTTTATACTGAAAAAATTGCACAAATTAAATTAAAAAAAATTATACTTTATAAAAATCAGTAGTCGAAATATCATTTCATTAATTTGTAATATTTTCAATATATAATTTGTAATGTAACAGTTTAGTGAATACATGTTTATAATCATTCTAATAATCGCACACATACACATAAAAGACATGTTAATATTGTTTAATATATAATCAATTTCGAGTCCTTGAAACGGATATAAATAATTCTCAATCGACCGTTATTATTTCGAATCATTGGAAATGTATGAACGTATCGATTTCCATTTGAAATGACAACTATTCCATACAATTTCGAATGCATATGTAAATATCATAAATGCGTATTTTAAAAATAATGAATCTTAAAATTCAAAGTGTGTAAGATACATGTTTTCTTGGAATCCATCTAAGCTTAGTTTCGCATATGAAAAAATATGGGTTAACTTTCTGAATTACTTTGCTGGAGATATATAAATATTGTTTTCGGTTATGTTTTTCAGTCAAAATGTGTATATTGATCTGTTTTTCCATTTTGTTGTTTTTATTGGATTGTTATTGTTTTATCAGATTTTATCGAAACATGTTTTTGTTGGTTTTATGAAAATTAACTTTAAAAAAAAATCATATTCTATATTGTCCACATACATCTCATATCTTTCTTTACTTATTTAAGAAAATGTCCGATTTGTTATGTTAAATAACACCCCATAATATATATTATATCATTGTATAATATCAAATAAAAATGCTACCGATATATTATATAAATAAATTTAATATTATGTCATTGCTTTTAAAGCCCGTTTTTTAATGAAAATAAATATTTGAAATTAAAAAAAATCTTTCATTTTAAGTTAAGTTAGTGATATAAACTGGATTCCTTACTACCACTCTACATTATTATTTTATTGATAAATATATTAATCGATAAAGAGTTATAACAGCAATTAGAAATTTGTTTTGAAAAATTACAATATATCTAAAAAACTAATCGAATTTTATATGTTGTAATGTTTTATTTGATTCATTATTATACATTTTTTTAACATTCCAATTCCCAAAAATCGACAAAACATTTTGTTTTTACGAATTACATAAGTTCCGATTGCCTTGCTTATATAATTCTTATAAATGGTTTAAAAAAAAAATATTTGGTAATAAAAACATTCTTCCAAACAAAGGGGTGATTCAAACCTTCTTTAATTAATATTATGAAATATTTTTACCGTCCTGCGTGGATCAATAATTCGGAAAATGAAGCAATATTAGTGTCATCTGTGTTGAATGAAGTCAACTCATGTGAAACTTTTTCATAGGTGTCGTTTCATGATATAAAATGGAAAATTTGTAAAAGTTTGGACAATTTTCTTTAAACATAATAATAAAAGCATTGAAAATCGTCTTCTTTGATTTTTACTTTTGTCAATGAAATCGGAAAATGATAATTTTCTTAAAGTGTATTCTTGTTTAATTATTTTTATATATTGAGTCTGTATGAAGAAGAAATACAGTTCTATATTTTATTTCGTCAAATATTTAATATTAAAACATGTAATATAAAGAGTGATTTAATTGCGTTTTATTAATTTTCATTAGCAAGAAAGGTTATAAAACTGAAAAATATAAAATAATTACTCAAAAGATAAATTTTCCTAAAAATTTAATATTTTTGTACTGATTTTTAAATTGAGTTTTATATTATAATAAAATAATAGTGATTGAACATGTTCCCATTTATTTTATTTCATTTAAGGGAAGAAAATTCCTGTGTTTTTTTCAATGCGAGTTATTTCTTTGAATTTTTTCAATAAAACGAAAATCATCACTTTGAAAATGTTATTTAATTCATAAAAATTTTGGAAATAAAGCATATTTAAGATTCTATATAAAAATAATAATGAATTAACAAATTGATCCGATTGAAACAACATTCACAAACCACATATCAATTTTCTTTCCAGACTCAAATCAAAATCAATTTACACAGAAAAACCCCAAAATCTATAACCAAAAAAACACCACAATCTAAACACCCCGTACATTTCAAACAAATGAAAACATCAAACAGGACAATCAACATCTAAAACACCGCCATTTTTCAGACGCGTCATTCAATGGCGACGTCGAAACTACGAGCCAAGAACACGACAAAAACACAAAGTCGGACGAAAAAAACGACACAAAATCAAATCGGGCTCACAAAGGAGACGGCCAGCGATCGAATATTTATAATAAGAAATGTCTACGAGTCGAAAATCGTGATCGGGGAGGCGTACAAGCATGGCGTCGGCCAATCGTCGACGGCCGAAGGTGGAGCCCCGATGGTGGCCTCAACGCGGATGGAACACGTCCATTTCCACTGTTTTGTTTTCGTGAAGATTGTCTTTTTCTCTTTTTGAAATGAATCTGGAGGTTTTTTAAGCGGTTCTGGTTTGAAATTTGGGTTTTTCGATGGAAAAGTCGTTGAAAATTTGAATGTTTGATTGTGATGATTTTTGTGGATTTACAATAGTTTTAACGATTTGTATTAAAATATTAGTTCTGATTTATGTCTATGATCAATTCATAAATAAAATCATCATATCAAATGAGATGTTAGAAAATGTTGAACTTTCCATCCATTATTATTTGAGATCAATCAAAAATTATATTTAAATATCTATATACAAATTTAAATAAGATTTTCATATATTGATAACAATAATAGTAAAAAATATATTTTTATAATGATTTTTTTATATTAAACCCGACTTGTTATGTACAAGGCTAAATTATAATGACTGTATTACAAATAAAAACAGAGCATATCTTATTTTATAATACTGAAAAATTGCACTGCATTAAATACAGGTTTTACACTCCAAATTGTACCTTTTACAAAACACACAGCCTTTACAAATACAATTACAGATCAAATTCAACTCGAACTATCGAATTTGATTTGTAAAAGGTCGAATTTGGAGTGTAAAACCCGTAAAAGCACCTGATTCTAAAAATGCAGACTCGATTCTAAAAAATGCAAATCTTTCAAGACCAAAAAACCTTTTGTGTAAAATTCGAACCACGTTCGCCTCGGACAGACCTCGAACAGCCTTTGTACCCGCAGCGTTACATAAAAGTGTGATTTCATTTATTTATTTTATTTTTTAGATTTTTTCCACGTCTCCGCTTTGACATCATAATGATCGGGCGTGCACATTTCAGCTATTTTTCAACTATTCAAAGCTCGTGCCATAATTGGACCATAATGGTAGTCGGATCGGCGTCACGCAACATCCTCGGAAAAACACAGCACGAACCTCATACAATATGATAGAATATACATATCGAGACGATGGCAAAGAGATCTCTGCATCTTCGACGAAGGGCACGCTAATTGTATGGGAGGGCCGAGCGACTCTAAAACGCGTAATAACTCTTAACAGTAAAGTGGTCGCCAATTATGCATGCGAAATGTACCCCCATCATGGGGATTATAAGCTGTGGGCGTTCATGCGTTTATACTATCAATATTATGTGTAATCGTATAGTGCTAAAACGAGTTCATAGTTCGATGGCGTGGATGGCGAACCATTGATCGGAGTTGAGGGTTTTCATGGTGTGAAAATTTTGTGAAAATTGAACGATTTTCTGATGAGATGTCTTAGAGGTTGAATATGTTTTGATTGTGTTTAAGTTAATATTAGATTATGTTTAAATTTTCATTATCATTATATGAAGTTTACATAAAAATCCATTGCAGAATAAGATTTTAATACTGAAAATTTTCCTTTATCGAATGATTTCAAAATGATGGTTGTACACGATCTTAATCATTTACTAAACGCATAATTTATCACTAAACAATGAAATATTTTTTTATCATAACTTATGAAAAATGGTGAAAATTTTCCTTTACCAAATGGTCTCAAGATGATAATAGTACTAGATTTTAATCATTTGTTAAATGCATCATTTATAATATTTTCTTCAACAATTATTTTAAAAAAAACTAAACTATTGACGATATTGAAATATTAAATAACTAAAAAACAAGAAACAAAGAAATTTTCTGACGACTCGAAACGACGACCACTGTCCACGGAGTCGGCTCCATGTTCAGCTCCATCCACAGTCCAGACCAGCCATGAAAGTGTTCAATTGGCCATAGACTTGACAGCTGGAACCGATTGGCGAAGAATCCCTTTGAGGTCTTTCGATAATATCCGTAATGAGCCATCACAATGATTCTTTATACTTCGTTATCATCGGAACTCAACGGGCATCATTACATCGACCATATACATATTTTATTATATTAATGCATATAATTTAAATAATTTATACAAGCGGAAAACGTCGAATTTCCCGATGCAAAAAATCAACGTCCATCAAGCTGAATCACGAATTTATTAAAATCCAAACCAGAAATTGCATAATCTTTTTCGAAGTGCTTTCGTCCAAGGCTTCAACAAGAGTCTTTGACGTCTCAATACGTCTAATGGTGTATTATAACACGATAAAATCGAAGGCCACGGACGTGTAAGCGACGAACGCCATATTGGGAATTTTCAATTTCCTACGCCGGTGTCCTCTGCATATGGCCGAAAACTCGAAGACGATTATTGTTCTTGCGATTTTCCGCGAACGACGACGCCTCTCATTATTCGGTTCTCCGTTTTTGTTTTTTTTTTCGTCTCGCGCATATATTTATAGATGTATTATTTTTCGATCGTTAGACTCTTAAAAAAATACACAGGATTAAAAAAAAATATTAGTATAATATAAAGAACAAGCGTCGGACGTCGACGCCGTGTAGACTTTGTATTTTTTTTTCGATGTTCGTCTGCATCTCCGATTTTGTATGGGCGGAGTCATCCGATAATCCTTTTTACGGATGACAAATATTAAATTTATTATTCTTGTATTGTCTGATGCAAGGTTCCGATACATATTCGCGATTTAGTATGAGAAAAATTTGAATAGTTTGTCAACATGTGATGGAAGTTTATTTTCGAACGTACGATAATTAAATTATTTTATTTATGTCTTCGTTTACATATCAATTAATAAATTGTTTGTCTTACTATGCAAATATGTATACATTTTATGATTTTACAATACAAATTAGATGTAATAATTTATTGTAGGAAAAACATAGTAGGATCTCTCTTTGAAATCATGTTTAGAATGATAGTTCAAGGCAAAACGCGAGATGAATCTTCAATACGCAAACACATTATAACTTAATCATCTTATTGAAAACATTGAAAAATCAACACACATTTTCCAATAAACAATTAATCTTCAAATTACAAAAATTCAATCAAAAAATTATCCATCCACAAAAAACAAATGGGTGACCCAAATAACTCATCGAATTGCGACACCGAATTTTCACATATTTTGCGCTCGATGAATATTTATGCACTCCGCCATGTGTGCGTGCGGCCTCAACGTGGTATGGGTACACAGCCTCAGCACCGACACACACCATCCTACGTCTACGTGTACGTGGACATTGTGAGAATACACGTACATGTCTGGTGTGTGTGTGTGTGTGTGTGTGTGTCGGGTGTGTCGAGGCGGGGGGCCCGTGGTGCGGCCCGTGGGAACTGCACAGAAGCGGCCCGTGCCCACACTCGCCGTGGCCTTTATTGCTGTGCTGTTGGAATATGGTGGTTTTGGGTTGGGTGTTGGGTTGGGTGTTGGGTGGTGGTGTGTGGGATTTTGGTTGGGTTTGGTTTTTGTTGAAGTTGAATGGAGGAAAGTGGAAATGGTAGGTGGTTGATGTTGGATTGAGGTTGTTTGGTGATGGATGGTTTTTGGCATTTGAATTCTGGTTTTGATAATGCTGGTAATGATGGCGATGTAATTTTGGTTATGATGGATGAAGTTATTGGGTTAAAATAATGGTGATGATGATTAAATCGAAGGTCTCTTATGTGCTATTGAAAATTTGGATTGAAGTAGTTGGATTCTGAAGTTATCTTTTGCTAAATAGTGTTCAGGTTGATGATACGCGATCGAGTTTATCTGTAGAGTATGTTAAGCATTGCTTTATTTTAGTGGAATAAATCTATTATTAATAAATTTATATCACTTGGAAAATTTAAAAAAATTATTAGATAAAATATGGTAATTTATATTTGAATTATTACTTTTCATCATGTACAAAGATGATTTTATTGAATAAAATTTGTAAATAGGACGTAACACGTAATTATGACCTATAATTACAATAGAAATTATTTAACACAAAAACGCTTAACATGAAAATTGGTTAACAAGAAATAATACTGCAGTCATGACAAAATACTATGTACTGACGTTTACACTTACTATTACGTTTTACATTAAATTCTTTCAACACAAAAAATATTTCGATCCCTTCAATTTCAAACGTTTTCCATCGTATATTATTTCTTCAAATAAAAAAAATGCATAATCATTCCAATTCTAAAAAAATATCAATTACCAACACCCAATAAATTTCAAACACTAAAACCCAACTTTCCTCAAAAAGGCACTAAACACCGAAACATATTCATTTCAACCGCAATTTTCAACAATTTCCCAAACCCATCACACAACAAGACCAATCCGAAACTTTTGTTTCGGAAACCAGTAATAAAGACCTCGTCATTGTTTGCGGGTGAGTGTGCGCGCGGCACGTTCCTCTCACACAGGCCGACGCCGTTCCTCGTGCTTCGGACGCCCACTGACGAAAGTTGGAAAAGCCGACGAAGAACACATCCTCCGAAGCCTATGTTGACTCAGATGTCGGACTCGGACTCGGAGTAGGCTTCGCTTGCGCAACGAGCGATTTTCGCCGCCGAAATTTACACGCCTCGCAACGTTATTTATGGTCCGGGTCGACGCTACTACGACTACTACGACTACTATTACTACTAAGACTACCTCTGTTACTACTACTTCCACTTCTGGTGACCTCTTGCCGCTGGACGTTGCGTGCTCCGAGGAATCTACGTACTCCGCGAAAGCCTCCGACGCTCGCTCGCTTGCGTTAACGAGACGAAACGTTAATGAGGACCGGATCATGATTCTATGGAATGATACGATGATTTTCATTCAAATTGGTCCGTTTCGATTGATGATGAGGAACGTTTATTAGGATTGTTGATTGAAAAATGAATTATCGAATGATTTCGAGATGATCTCGATTTGTGAAATGATGCTTGAGTTAATTATCGTTATCGTCATATGCAGTCTTAATAAAATATAATGCAGAATTAGATTTTTCCGATCTTTGAAAAGTGGTAATTTTTCTTGAGGAAAATTAAACCTTTTTGAGTTTTTGTATAATACTAAAAATCAGTTCTTCCAAATAGTTTCAGGCTATTTATAAACTATTACAACTATTTATTGATCGCACTTCTTGTCGTTTAACATTGGTGGTCAGTAGGAAAGAGGTTTAATAAATATTCGAATTATAGAAATTCATATTGAAGAGGGAAAGCAAAGAACGTATATCATGAGTTTTAGTGTCATATACAAACACTAGGAATTACTATTTAAACCATTTCAATTCCCTTTTACTCATCCTGTCCGTCATAGAAAATTTTTCCACATCCAGCTTTTACACACTAAATTTTCAGCCTTTTACAAAAAAAATTCAACCTCTTTTGAATTGAATTCAACCCTTGGAAATGTATTTTTTTATATACACATTTTTTATAAATCATGGAATTTAAATAAGTAGAAATGAATGTTAGTTAGGGCAACATAATCGTTCATAAGACAAAAAAGATTATATTATATTTTTGTTTGTATGTAAAAATCACCAACCGAAATTATCAAAATCAAATTGAAAAATAAATTATATATCATTGATTATTATGAAAACGGTCTTAATAATATTATATTTTCCGACAGTTAAATTAGATTTATAAAGAAATGAATTTGATTTTAAAAGGGTCAAATTTGATCAAAATATAGTTGAATTTGATGTTTAAAAAGCTAAATTTGCCGTGTAAAAGCTGTTTGTTGATTATAAAAAAAAATTATATTTTTGAATATAATTTGTCAACGATTTATATTTTTTTCAAATACACCGAACGTACATATATAATATTATATTTCACAACGAAAATTCAGAATGCACAACGCAAACATCTAAAATACACGGTCGTATTTAAAAAACAGTCGTTTTTTTTTAATTTCGTCATTAAAAAAAGATACATTTCCTCGCGAGAAAATTGCACAATTGTTCGAAAACCAACAAGAGACGCCGCCGACATGAAAAAGCGTTTCGCGCGCGTTTTGTAATCGTTTCGTTTTTTCGTCATTACGACCATCTTTTTTCGGCATCCGACTAATAAACATATCGTGTCGGTCCCATTACGGGTGATTTATGAAATGTGCACTATTATTTTGTGCACCGTTTCGTATTATGTTCATATTATTTATAAACATCGAAAAACGGCCACAAAATCTCCACCGGGACATCAATCATGCGAATGATGAACGTGTCTTTTCGTATGTCGTACATCTTAATATGTTGTATTTTTATTGCATTTTTCATCGAGAATTTTCCACGGTACATTATATAAATGGATTCGTTGTGCAAAATATTATATTATATATAGAATGTGGGCGAATGTACGTGCGCATTATATGGGAAAATATGTTTTTATTTTGAATTTGTATTTGCTCGTCCGCTTATGAACATGTAACCTTTTGTGTAATATCTTGTCAGAATTTGAAATCAATTTATGTTCCGTTCAGATGAAATATCGCCCTATATACGTACACAAAACGTACACCGTGAAAATTTTGCGCGGCTTTTTTCGTTTAACATATTTCGTGACTCGAACTATAGTACATTATGGTCGCTTATGTTTGTATGAATGTGGCTTTAATATGTGCGCACGTGCGTATTATATTAAAGCGTATAATGACTTTAAAGTAGTTCGAGTCGAGTTTGGAGTCGAAAAGCAGTTAAAACGGCAGTTAAATTTAACAATGAGAACAATAGATTGCGAAAAGTCAAAGCGCACACATGAATATATGACCCAATTCTTGTAAGAATCAACGGAACCTAAAAGAACTTACATAATTTTATTTCATAAATTCATATTGTATATAGAAACTTCACACGTTTTTGTTCCAACTAAACCTATTTTTTTCTGGTGTAAAGCATCATCGTCTTATTGTATATCTATAACCATTGAACAGTCAAAGATAAGAAGGTTTTAGACTGTTTGAATCACAAAAAAAGTCGGTTGTCTATAATTGGTGAGTGATGCGTGCACCGGATGAAGTCATCCGAGTGAAGTATGTCTCTTTGGGCGTTTGTCGGGAATTTTCCTTACCCGCTTCATAAATATTCATCCGGAAATTGACACGACGTGAGAAAAACACAAAAAGGCTGAGAGGTATCTATGTGGACAAATATTAAACTTCCCGTTTTGTCTGTTTGCGGCTCGGCGAGGTGTCGAAAGATCATAGGCGGCTGGCGCCGAAGCGGTGTTTGCTTTTCGCAAACGAATGGTAAGTATTGGAAAATCGCCTATTGGGAAAAAATGCATTTTTTCAAATGTGCTTTTACTCTAGACACGGAACAAATTCGTCCTTTGTCGAATGTAGATAATATTCTTTTAGCGCTTCTTCAATAGATAATAACTGTATCGTTCAAAGGATAGGGTGGTTCATTTGCACGTAGGTGTAAATAAATTTATTGCCTACATATTTTTTCTATTCCTTAGAAATAAATAAATTGATAATAACTGAATTTTCTTAATTTGAATAAGAAGATTGGTATTTGATGCATTGTGAAAATTTTCTGCTGGTGTGAAAATAATTTTGAAGTTGACGATGTTACTTGAAAATTTATTTGTATTTGAATATAAAAGAAATAATGAATCTTAAACGATATTTTATGACATTGAATTTTCTATTATTTACAAAGATTTCATACAAAACTGTCATGTAAAAAAATCTGAAAATAATAACATTTCTACTATTATTTTAAGACGACTCTACTTTAGAACAAATTTGCTTAAAAAATCGATAAATCAACATACAACATTTGTCTAGCATTGTATTTTTTAAAAACGATTTTAATTTCCTTATAGTACCGAAAACCCGAAAAGGTATAACTTTTTATATGCAATTCAATAAAAATTCAACAAAATTTCCACCCATTTCCACGACATCAACTACGCACAAGCCTGCACATATAAATAATCAAGTTTTAAATACATATATCATGAGTTCTAAAATGAAAAAAAACTATGTTTTTACATCCCAAACATAAAATACTTATTATTAAATCATCATGACATCAACTATGGCATCATTTTTAACATGAAATTCACCAAAAATTCAACAAAACCGTCGAATTTCCACCCATTTTCACGACATAGACTTCGCAACCTACACCCTCTTCGCATCCAGAACCCATACAGCATCATCTCCATCAACCCAGAGCGATCGAGACCCAAGACATGAGTCCGAGAACGAGACAGAGACGTCGAATGGTTCGTCGGTGTTGTCTTCGAGAGTGGACCCAGCCGGGTCTCTTGGGTGGCGCGATTGAAACATTTGGCTGATCAGTTACGCGACGAATACCGCAGACTGGTACGACGGGAAATGGGGCCCTCCTTCCATCTGAGTGTGTTGCCATTGAATTTTTTCATCGGTCCTCTTTCATCGTCTACCTTTTTTCGGAATGTTTTCAGTGCGGCCGCAGTGGGAGTTCAGGTGGTGGATGTTGAGGCTCGATGACCATTCGAACGAATTTTCGATAGATAAAATCTGATTATTGTAATTAATAGGCAATATTAGGATCTTCATTTATAAATAAAATAATAAAATGTAATGATTATATTATAAAAATGATTAAATGATGTAAATTTTGTGAATGGATATGAATATGCATTCGAAAAGTTAATTTTAATATGGAGGGATTTTAAAGTCACTCGTCCGACAACTACCCGTGTTGTGTCCGTTAAAAATAATAACCATAATTATACTAATTAATGATAAGGCTTTATGCACACTAAAACATATTTACAATATGCACAAAACGAAAGACACAAGTTCGCTTGCGGTTGAAGTAACATCGTCGACAATTTAGCTTTAGCGGTACGACACGGTTTTAACGATGTCGTTTCGACGTTGTCGTCGCATTTGATTATTTTATGTACGTATAAATTTACTCGAACTAGTATTATAACATAGTGTTTTTACTGCGTAATATAAGATGTTAAGTATCAATCGCTTCGTAATAAAATAATTAACTCGTAAAAACGAAGATTTGCAAAGGGAGTTCGGGACGTTGATTGTTTTCCGTGCGCTGCTCGTTTTGTTTCAAAATCGCAATATAATCAGTTACAAAATCATACAATATCATACACAATATATGTATATATTATTATATAAAAAAAATGTTAATTATTTTTAAAAAATCGACACAATTTTTCTTATGAACGCAATATCGAAAAGCAACCGTTGTTGAAGAGAAAGGCTGCAATTTTTATAACTCGAAACGTTTCGCATGCATGAATATATTCATATCATATGTTGGGTTAGCATACGAGTATGTGCATACATACACACACATTATACATTCGCTTGCACAATGCAGCTCGGGTCGCAGGAGAGCTCCTTTTGTGCGGTTTACGATGCAGAAATCGATACATGCATTCGCTTCGCTAGTCGCGCACACAACAAAGAAAATGCACTTTTTTCCATCTCTTTGTCGGAGGAGAAACCGCGCCGTCGCCGAATTGCGTCCATTGTCTTTGGGAAAAGTTTCTACCATTCGTTTTGAATTTCTCGCCAGAGATGATCTGTCGAGGATGCACTTTCGAAAAATTCGATGCATCAGGTTTCGTGTCTCACCTTTCGTTAAAGTCTAATTTCTGAAAATTTCCAATCAAAAATAATGAAATTTAAATTTTTAATAATAAAAAAAGGAATTTAGGAAAATATTGAACGATATTTCTTATAATGATGACATATGTTTATTTAGAATCGATTAAATCAAAATATATTTTTATTGAATCGACATTTTCGAAAACGTAAAATGTTTCGTGTCTCACTTTTCGTTAAAGTCTAATTTCTTAAAGTTTCTATATAAAGAAAGTCAATAATGAAATCTTAATTTTTAATAATAACAAATAAATTTTATGATAATGTTGAACAATATTTCTTATAATGATGACATATGTTTATTTCGAGCCGATTAAATCATAATATATTTTCATTGAATCAAAGTTTTCGAAACCGTTTCGAAATCCGCTTAATAAAAATACCTTAATACTATATAAAAATGAGCGTAGGAATTATTACACCTATGATTTTACAAATTGATGTTATTCGAAAAAGAAGTTGTCACTTTTCGAATTGACATACAAATTGCTCATGAGCACATTTGCACAAATGCAACAAGCTAAAATCGGCAAACCGAACGAGCTATAAATTGTAAATCGAAACTGACAAGTTTTCCATATATTCATCCTCGCACGCTAAATATGCACACGTCAAATCGCTGAAAAGTCGCATTTCAATACAACAACACAAGCTCAGAACGCATTCGAATGCATACATGAGTATATTGTAAGCGGAATTTGCCTGCGTTTTATGCACGATATGAAACCGATTCGAGCCCCTATCATTAGCGACCGGGACCGATATATGAAATGCATAATAATTCAACCTTCGCTAAATTACAAGACGCAATATCGCAGAGAAAGCCGACCCTCGAAATGAAAACCTCTCGAATTTTCACACGACGACGACCGCAACGATGCGGTCTTAGCCGAAACGGCCCTAAATCGCGTTTATGGCTCAATCCAGACCGCATTCGAAAGATGTGAAACATAAAACGATAAACGGATAGACGGTTTCGTAGAAGAATATTTATTTGTATTCGTGTTTTATTGGGGGGTGGTGGGCGTTTTAACGGGGACGGCTCTGTGTCGTCCGTCCTCTTATTGTTTTGGCAAATTATTGTAATTTCTGCGAAATTTATTGGCCGATGTTTCGACAGATTCATTGCCGTCGTCGTCCAAGGTTAAATGGTAGTGTCGAATACATTAAAACGTTCCCGGCTGTAAATCAACTAGGTGCAATATGCTCATCGCCAACACCTTTTTATTAAAAATATTTCGTTGTATAAAAATATATTCGAATCAATATTTTTTTTCAAATATTAATTCGATCAATTAATTCTAACATATAAGTAATGTGATTACTTTGAAATTATATCATACATATGATAAATCAATTATTTTATAGTTAATGTTAAGAATTTAAATTCAAATTATTACAAAGAAAAATATGTAAACTTCTCAATTACTACGTAATAAGGGTGCACAAGATGTGGTAGTCGAGTGGGCATTTTAGAAACGCCCACAAATATTGAAAATCATCCGAAAAAAGTCAAAACAAACATGCAATTTATTGAAATTAGTGATAAGCATCGATCGTTGAGTTTTCATTATACAATTTTGGCGGTTTCGAGTGGAAAAGTTTGCGAAGAGGCTCTCTGGGCGTCCGCAGCGTCGCCCACTCGTTTTTTTTAATAAATATAATTAAACATCAAATTTATTAATAATCGTCTTCATTGTAATTGCTGGAGATTATGTCAAAATCGAAATTGACATGTCTGTTTTGATGTCATCATTTCATTGAAGCGTTGAATAAAATAATAATTATATTCTCGAATAAGGATACAAACAGAAGACCGAAAATTGAATGGATGCTTCTTTTACTTGATTTTTTATGAATATGTATTTTTAATGAATTACAATTGACTCAATATTTTGTATTTGGGAAATATTAGCGATTATGCATCATCAGATTTTTCCATTATGTTTTTATTTTATTTACGTTTAGCCTTATTTGACGTTTCAAATTGAATTTTAAATCGAATATTTGTATAGATACTTTATTTTTATTATATATTGGAAATTTTGCAATTATAATATAAAATTATTTTTGAAGTTTTGCGCATATTATAAATAACTTTTATGTCGAATTTATAATACAATATTTGGTGTTCAATGAAAATTATTCAACGCTGTTTTCATATATGCAAGCCAAAGATTTCATGAATCAACATGCAGAGAAATTTGCGATAACGAAAAATACTTTCTCACGCATTTCCTGTGCGACTTTTGAACTTCAGACTGCAAGGCGTCAATTGTTTTCAGAGAAATTCAACATTTCGGCACGTTTCGTTTTGCATTGATGCCGAACATACGCTGAGAAAATTTCGCTCCAAGCAATAAAATATTCGCGACAAATTGCAATTCGTATTTGCTTTTGCACTAAAGCGTACCCTGCTTCCGGCGGTTCATTCATGCCTTCATATTTCGATTTTTTCACACAACCAGACGGAATTTATCGAACGTATTGTTTGAGAAGTCAATGTGTGACTTTATTACGTGGAAGAATTGCCGAGACCCGAAGCGTAGGCAACACAATAAATTTATAAAACAAAGCATCGATTCTTGTTTTTTTTTTTTGCCTTTCAACTTTATAGACTTTGTTTCTATATTTAAATTATACAAATATCTTTAAAAAATAACGCTTATTATCGACGAACGTTCAAGTGCTGTTTTTAATAGTCAAATAATAAAACGAAGGCATTTAGTGCTGAAAAAGATAAGCATAAAGCATCGTTAACATATTCGTAATAATATTTATGGTACATAAAAATTTATGGACGGGCCGTGTTCTTCGAATATGTTTTAATATAACGCGTATAAATATTATTGTGTTAATATATATTATGTACACGAATTGTCTATGAGACGCATTAAAAACGGTGCCGATATTATGCGGAGATTTATGCGCGAATTTCTCCCAGCGAGAACACGAGATATGCATATTTCGCGGTTTATTTACGATTTTATAACGCAAAAATGTTTTATACACATCGTTGTATGGGTGTTTTGTGTGTATGTGTGTTATTTTAACGGCTGTACCGAAATTTATGACGGGAACGCCGATGCGGCTTTCTATTTGGACGACTGTCGGGTTATCGAAAGACGATTAGGTTTTCCGTTCGTTTGTTCGAAGAAAGTGGAAAATTTACATTTATGTTAATGAAATATTATTATGTGTATAATGTATTATGACTTCATAATACGTTACGATTTTTGAATTGTCGGATATTGTATAATGCGGTTGGATTTATGCAAAAATTTTGTTGTATTCTTTTAGAATGTATTTCTAAATACATTTCTATGTAAATACCTTTGTTCGAAAAAATAATTCATTGAACATTATGTGAATCTTTCAAAGATCAAATTTCACTTTCTGAATTTTTTAAATTTTCGTGCCAAAATATTCGATTGATTAACTTTATATGTTGAAAATAAATTTGTTTTATTAGTAAACATAGCACAACAAAAAAAATTAAATATGCATGTTTATCATTTTATCGATATATCTTTTTATATCATGAGAAATTGATTCTTTTAATAAATATATACAGTGAAAATCGTTTAATACGCAAACGCTCAACGTAAAAAACCATTTAACACTTAATAATACTGTGGTTAAATTTAACACAAAATTCTTTTAACATGAAAAAATATTTCGGCCCTTCAGTTTCATATTGAGTGTTTTCCACTTAAATTTTTTATAATAAACCGCGGGTTTATTAGAGTGAAAATCTAAAAATAAAAAGAAAATTGATAAAATTAAATACTTACAAGAAACTACATTTTAATCATAATATTTTTTTGATAATAAAAAATATATTATTCTACGATTTTATTATCATGTGACTTTATAAACAAAATATGAATTTTAAGTCACCAAAAAAAAATTTTTCAATGAAAAATCAAACGAATCGCCAAAAAATCAATGAAAAATATTCAACACTAAACTGAAATAGCCGAAATATTTTTTCCTATTAAAGAATTTCATCTTAAATGTCATAGTATTTTTCATATATATTTCTTATAATCCGATTTTTCACGTTAAACTTTATCATATCAAACTATATCCATCATAGATAATTTTCAACAAAAACAAACCCAATCGCCAAATCCTCAACAATAAACATCCGCATAAAAACATTTCGAATTAACCGCTCTTGCGAAGCGCACGCGAAACTCATTTTTTCAAATAACTCTATCTCTCGCATCCCTCTCCCACCCACAACTCTCCTTACCATCAGAGCGAGAGGCAACACTGCCTCCGAGTTACGCGAGCGCGCGCGTACCTGCCGTTAACCGAATTCCAAATAGGTGGGCATCGATACGTCGGATCTTCATCTTCTGTCCTGCTCTGATACATTGCTTTTATTACATCAGCGAGAAAGAGACGGAAAATGCCGTGGAGTTACGCGCCACATTAACGGAATTTCGAGCGGCGCTCTCTCGCGCCCGACGACTTTTTTTGCTTTCGTGAAGAAGAAGACGAGTTGTCGTTCGTCTCGCTCGTGTGTGGTTGAAGATGGACGAGGATGGAGAGGGATGAGGATATGTAGCCGCCGAGTTACGCGAGCGACCCCGACAATTTTATCGGCTCGTGTTTTTTAACGACGAGCCACCGGCCAATGAAATTAGCATATCGTAAACAAAAATCGTAACAATTAAAATGGTGCTTTTTTTAATTGTTGAAATTATTGATTTTTGTATGAAAATAATTTATATTAATTTTCAAATAAAAAAATTATGCCCATACGAAACTAAAATCAAATACTTTTCATAATATAATATATTTTATTTTAATTTTTCGTTCATATATTGTCAAATTTTAATATTTTTTCAATGAAATAATGATACTATTGATACATATAAAGAAAAATTAGAATATCGTTGAATATTTATTTATCAAAAGAAAAATCGGTATAAATCAAATTTTTAAATTATTATATCATAATTATTCTCATTTGAGTAACATATTTATAAGCAGAAACGTATAATAAATAAATAAAAACCGAAGAAAATTGGCGAATTTTCCGCTCTTCATCTGCGGCGTAACACGGTAGCCGCCATTGCCGCGCGCCAAATCGAATTTCCACGCATTTCAACGGATTTTCCACACCAAAAACGAATCGACCTCAACTCAAACCAACACAAAACAACACCATAAAATTAAATATTCATCATCGTGCGAAAAAAATCGAAAATACGAGTACGCGAACCGCGATTGTGTATAACTGCGTGTCATCTCCCCCGCACCCACACAACATTATAAAATCGCACACACACAGCATCCTAGCAGAAGAAGAAGCTAAATCCGTCTTGAATGTACACGAACGCACAAAATACATCCGTCTTTTTTTAACATACAAAACCCAAACGAGTAAGAGCAGTATGGACGTATACGACGGCGTAAAAATGCGATTTTTTCCGAAGCATCCCGATCCGAAGTGAATCGAGCGCTTCTTTTCCTCAACACTCGTCGACAACGGGTACGAAAGGGACGCGTATGTTCGAGAGACGTCCTCGTGCGAATCGTGGGAGCCGTTCGAGACCTAGGTGATCTCATATAGAGCTTCAGAAGTTGAAGAGTAGGCAGGGAGCGGATGGAAGCTCGCCAGCTACCACTACCAGAAGAGACCAACGGCAGCACTCGAGAGTTTATTCTCGGTTGGGCCACCGCTCGACGCAGAGTCCTCCCCGAAGGCTGCTCTCAGTCTCGTCTCGAGCCAAGTCTCGTCTCGGTTGGAAGCGGGTCGCGTAACCGCGGAAGCCCAAGCACCAATCGCCGGTAGCCGCCACGGGTTGGGAAATTCGCCACTTTCCGACGCTCTAGCTCGGCAAGAGGACGCGGCCCAGTCGCCGTCGAGGTGAGTCGTATTTTTTTCCGTTTTGGCCGCGGCAGATTCGATGGGTTTTTTGTCGTCGGTCGTGTTTGTTTTTTAGCGCGAGTCCGGCTCGGATTTATTGCGAGTTTCGCGTTTCGTATGTTAAGTCGAGAGAGCGCGCTCGGCCGTGTTGTTGTGCAATTTGATGGATATTTTCTTTGTGTTGCGATGTTTTGGTAGTTTCCGATGGTTTTCTTGATGATGTTGCCGTGATGTTCGACGGTTCGATCCGGTGAATATTCTTTTCGGTTCTGTTTCGTCAGAAAATATCGATTTGAAAAAAAATTCCGAGGATTTCTCGGTGATGTTGCTGTAATGTTCGACGGTTCGATCCGGTGAATATTCTTTTCGGTTCTGTTTCGTCGGAAAATATCGATTTGAAAATAATTATTTGACATCTGTGACTGAATTGATTTTGAAAAATATATATGATTAGAAAAACTGTTGTATTTTATATTTTGTGATTTTTAAATTGTTATATAATAATTAGCGATTTTCGTTTATATATTTGTCGTCACGCTCGATATAATAAAATTACTTAAATCGTTAATATTTCCATTTGTTTATTTGAATCAAAGTATCTTACAATATAATAAATTCTAAATGCAATTTTAAACGATTTTTCAAAATGCGTCTATTGATACTTAAAAAGTTATCAATTGATTATAATATAATGATTCAAATTGTCCAAATCATGCAAAATATATTAAATAATATGATTATTACTTTATCTTTTTAGATAAAATAAGAATCATAGAGTAAGAAAAATGTTTTTGTATTATATAAATTATCAATTAAATTTCTTTCGAATGAATGTATAAATTTTCTTATAAAAAAAATCGTATATAAAATAACGAACGCAATATTTTACGAAAACAAGACTGGATACATTTCAACAATATGAAAAACGGCTTTAATTTAACGAAAAGCGATTCCGATGTATCTCGAATGTCATTTGACAGAGACTCATATCGTATATTATGCGACTACACGAATCGATGAATGCAAATCGCGTGTAATTTTAAATCAATAATATCGTCGTCGACGACCATAACTTCGCCGACAGAACATCGACAAGAAAGAGAGGAGCACCACGAACAAACACAATGAACGAAAAATAATAAAAGGGTCGATGAAAAGTCCCCGAGATCGAAAAGGGGCGCCCGTTTTTTTCCCGCCATAATTCACCTTTTATGAGTATCGAGTGGTGCGGCGCTAAAGCCCTCCTCGTTCTTCATTTTCGCGTGTCTTTGTTGTCTTTTTTTTATTGTCGCATGTGGCTTTTTTATTTTCGCCACGTCAAAAGCGCCCACAAAGGGGACAAACCGCGAAAAAGCGAGCCGCGCGTTGTATTATTTTTTCCTCGGTCCTTTCGTCGTCGGAAATTTATTTCGCCCCCTTTGTCGACAATAAAATCTTTATATATTTCACTTAAGGGCTTTCTCAGGCTGTAAAAATTCGATATCGCCAACTTTAATGCGATTCGAATGAAACGGTTCGGAGATGACGCATTTCGTTGAAAGTATATAAAAGCACGTGGGTTGACGCATTCGATGAAAAAAATGATGTAATTTTTTAAAATAAAATCATATTATAATTCTCATGATAAATGATGATTAGGTATATCAATTAAGTTTTCGTATATTAACTAAAGAATATGTATTTATTAAAAAAAGGTAATCATATGAAGTCATCGATTCAGGTAATTTTCGAAGTATGAAGATTGTAATTTAACTGATTTTCCTTATTAAATTTCGTGTTTTTAATTAAAATATCTCAAAATTATCAAACATATGAAACCAATGTTGTACGATAATGAATTAATATAAAAAACAATAGTAAAAATCAAGTCGTATCATTATTGGTGCCGAATTTCGACCTCGAACTCAAACCGAGCATGCATAATGCAATACGACCGGTCTTCTAGAAGCAATTAGCATATTATACGTCGAGGCAGACACTTTGTCACCTGCCGCCACTGGAAAAGCCACTGGCCTTTGGGAAAAGCTCCTCCGACGGATTAACGACCGATAAATCCGCGGGGCAGAAAGCACAAAGCCACCGTGGGAAAAACGGCGATAAAAGCACGGCGACGACACGAGAAAGCTTTCGCGGTCCGCAAACCGCGAAAAGTGCTAAAGTGTCCCGGTCGCAATCGTAAAATGGCCGCGTAATCGCCATTTAAATTAGAATATGCGAAAACGACTTGCGCGTAATGACTTTTGCCCGTACGAGGATGTGGGTCGGATGCTGTGCAATACGATCGTGCTTTAAAGCGATTTTTAAACGCGTTTTGAAATAATGAAATGTTTATATAAACAATACCAGACAGCGGCACGCGACTACTTTGTATGAATCGACGACGGGTCGATTCCGATGTTGAAACGTCTCATTTTACGACAATTGTACATTTCGTGAACTGACTTTAAAGACTTCGCGAACAGTTGCGAAATGCATAAAACGCATCACTGGCATAAAACGAATATCGCTTTTTGTGCATCCACATAAACGAGTGGATTTATATTTATTGCGTGTTCGCCACTAGAACGGGCGAAAAATCGAAAACAAAGAATTTATCTCTCGATGTTTGAATCCTTTCAATTTAGAGAGGCCACACTGGAAACGATCGCGCTCTTATCTTATTTTCCGAAGGGGTTTTTCTTCGCTCTTTGCTTATCTGCGATATTTTGAGTCCGAGATAAGTTTGGGTAAATTGAAAGGTATCGCGATGGTTATAATATAATGTGATGTGACACGTTCGAGAGTTTTCCTAGGTGTTTGTACGGGACGACAAAAAGAGCGCTCCGGAAACGCGGGGTTTGTTTTAGATAAACTTTAGATGGTCGGCGTTAGTATGGTAAATATAATAATATCCAAAGATTTGTCTAGTTTTGTATTTTTTTTTTGTTTCATCTTTGGGTGCGGTTTCTAGACAAAAAGGTGTTATTTCGGTCGTCAAGTAGGTATCATCATATGCATATTGGTTTTGATTATATGTGATTTGGATTCCGTCAATTTTTATTTAATTTATTGGGATGTTTATGTTAAATTTAAAAATAAAAAATATTCAAAATATATATTTTTAATAATTTGGCTCAACAATTGCACAATTGCATTAAAAATGATTCAAATATATTAAATAGCTTATAATGAAATCAATGATAAGATATTAATCGAAATAGGTAAATCCAATACTAATAATTCAGTATATAAAAATTGATCGAAATTAAAAAAAGATCCAATATGGAGAGGAGTGGATAATTTTTAATGTCATCATTGATATTTAAATAACTAAAAAAAGTAATATTATAATCCAGCTGTTTTACACCGCGTACGACATTGGAAGTTATCTTTTTCCGCCCACGTTCTGTTCGTCTTCGTTGCGAAGAAACCTTGGCTCGTCTCCGACGATCGGACAAAAATCGAGATGAAATCATCGGCTCATTGTCGTGGCTATTGTTCGATCTAGAGGAGGTCCATAAAAGTGACAACGCGATTCGTGACGCGTGTGCGATTTTCGACGACTCGGACACGAGCGATCAAAGACAAAGGTGGCCATTGTTGCCGAAAGAGCGCGCACTTTGGTTGTCGGTAATAATTAACAGATCAATGGCGACGTGTGTGTCCTCGATGGGCAGTGTGTCTCTTGTTGTTGTTGATGTTGTTGTCGTTGTTCTTATTGTCGTTGTGTGCCCTTCAATGAAACCCGAATGTTCCCACAGTGCGTGGCCAACGTTGAAAAAAAATCAAAAGAAGTAAACATTGAAACGGACGAGTGGGAAAAAAAGAAACACAGACAAAAAGATCTCCATAATCGTATAATATATGGCCTCTGTTAGCTTGGGTCTGGGATACACATATAGGTAAACATTTTCCCGTATTGCTCTCTACCTCACTTTGTGTGGAAGTAATTTGCCCTACGGTCACGGTATTCTTTTTTTCTTTTGGAATCTCATAATCACCCACTTCGTCTATGTGAGAAACTGATAGGTTGCTCAAAAGATCCGTCAAACCTCACACATAGCAATAAAATATTTAACATTTTTCCCGTGCCTTACCTTACGTCGAACCGTTCCCACAAACAAAAAACTCAATTGAGTCGCACTCAAATTATCAATATCAAAAAAATAATCGAACAACGTCATTCGAAGCTTCGAAACTCGAACGGTTTTCTCACAATGTTCAAACATAAAAGTGTCCGCAATGCCAAAATCCAAACACAAAACTTTTTTAAAGGAGCACGTTTAACGGATCGCATTTGCGTGTACGCGTCACATACTGCGGCTTTTATTATTTTTTCTTCATTATGTCTTTTATGGTGAGTACGGCCCATCTATCAGTGCCGACGATGGAGAATAAACGTATTGTTAGTCAAAATTGACGTTCGCAACAGTTTCGTGTTAATGGAATACGCGCCACAACGAGGCTAGTTCACAAAGCTCGCTCGTTCGTGAGAACGTACCGATGATGTCTTCATTTTTTTCGGCTCGAAAACGAATAAAAAAGAACACGCGTTGCATTCACAATAAGGTCAGTTGCGGTTTCCACACATTATATCACAATTAGTCGGAAAACTCGCTGGCGATTTTATAAATTGGAAACGATTATTTCGAGCGCATCCTCGAGTGCGCCACTGTGTTGTTTGTTAACGAGCTCGGCTACCTGTGATACGCGCGCGTGCCGGATTATGCCTTTGGGAAACGCATGCGTGAAAGAGATAAACCTGCATCTTTTCTATATTACTGAAGAGATCGGATACATTTTTATTGACTTGTGAGACTTAAATTGATTATAAATATATATTTTATGTGGATGTTTACTTTGTAATTTTATATGCAATAACAGTTGAGAATTGTACAAAGTATGACATTGCAAACTCATGAGAAATCATTACTAAAGTATGTTTATAATCGAAAATGATGTTCTTTATAAACATTAACGGTATTAATTATTGATATTTTTATAAATATGAAGAAATTTTCATTAAAAAATATCTTGCACAATTGGGTTTCATGCATCCTAGTATTCAAATCTTTTTTTCGTCATGAAGAAATTTTCATAGAAACTTTCATAATAGGGTTTCATGTCTAACCATGCGTTCAAATATTTTCATCAATACTGAAATTTTCAATGAATTCTTGTATAATTTTTATTTGATTAAAATTTTTATCTCAATTTTAGAATATTTATGTACACATTGACGTGAACCGAGATAAAAAAAATAAAAGAATAAAGCCACTTTGGTCCACCGGTTTTACGCGCCGCCCACAGCGATCGTTTTTTTTTACTCTTGCCGCGTCGAATGTTAAACAGTAGCGCTTTCTCGCTTTCGTGCCGGCCAAATATGAAACACGAACGGAAAAAAAATGAAATAAGAATAAAATACACGCTCGTCTTCTCTCATATACACGTTCACGTATAAAAGTGTGTGTATCACGATCGTAGTAGAAAGAACGGGGACACGCCCGCGCCGGTAAATAGACTCCGGTTCGAAACCGCACGAACACGTACTGTCTTTATGGATATCTAGCATACTAATTTTCGGTCGTAAATATGTGTTACGAAACGACAAAAAAACGCAGTAATATTTATAAAACCAAGAGTGGTTTTTTACATATATTACACACGTGTGTGCGCGTTTACTCTCACATTTCGCGTTTTCGACAAAATCATTACACACCAATCGTATTATTTAATTATAAATCAATTTATTGTCTATTATAATTATGAAGTAGGTATTATAAGTTTCTGATATTCAAATTATTGAATAAAATAAAAGACACACGATAAGGCAAAAACTTACAACACGAAAAGGAGACGCTCACCGAAAATTTTCCATTCACCGTTCGATCGCCCACGCTTCTATCATACCTTTCTAAAAAGGAACCACGAATTTGTTGCGAGTTGCCCACGTGAAGACGTACCGAATCCCAATCGAGGATTTATGCACGTGTGCAACGACTCGTGTTGCGGCTGCCGGCCGTCGCAACACAACTACCGAAAGCTGGCCTCAACGTGTTAACAGGACTCGAACACGCTTTGACGAGCTCTCCTCGAGTTTGAGCCTCGAAATTCACGCAGGGCATTATTGCAACGCGATAATGAGCGATGGGAGAGCGAGAATCGCACTCGGCGAACAGGTTTGGTCGCAATTTGCACAAGTGTTTGCTAATTACCGCGCATGCATTGCAATAACGCATGCCGGAGACTCGCCGTGAAATTTATTCGCGTGCCGCTCAATTACCGAGGGCGCGTATCTGAAACGGGTTCATCAACGAATCGGACGATTTATTGCACAATATTGTCGTATTTTAACGCGGACGTGTATAATGGTGGACGCAGGATGTAAATTATGCGGTAATTATTATTGATAAATTGTGTGTCGCAAATGTGTTATGATAATATTAATAGAATGATCGATGATTAGATATTTATTGAATTCTTCGGTTTTTGTTGTGGGATAAGGGTTTTCCAATATATCGTTAGAAGATCGGGGATTTTCCCTTTTTGCAATGAGGAAAAGTGTGTTTTTCTTTGTATTGATAAAAAGAAGGTAAATCTTTGAATATTAGAAATCTTATTTTAACAAATGATCTCAAGACACGAAACCATAGCATAATAATCTTTTGAACAAATCATTTCTTACATTAATGGAAATAAATTTAATAATAAATCCTATTAATTAATCAAATACAATATTATGAAAACTACCAAATCATCAACATACATAATCACGACAAAATAATAACATTTTCCTATTAGAAACATCAAAATCACACATTTCAGATCATACAAAATCATTGATCGGAAAAATTAATGAATTTCATCTCGCGCTTATTATATATTCGAGCCAATGAGAGCGCGTAATAAAGAAGCCTTCTTATACATATGAGTATCAGGCGTTTTGATTGGTTGCCGCGTAAGCCAGTAGCGAGATGCCTCTCATGTCTGTCTCGTGGGTAGCGTGGGATTATTAAACCCACGCATCAACCCGTTCGCTTCCGTTCAACGCGATCGCCATTTTATTTCATACGACCAACACATTTCACAAATCAAATTGTGCAACGAAGCACAATCGCTCCAATACAAACGAACAAAATGTTCATATCAACTCTCATAATAGCATTTTGATTATCTATCAAGCGTAATTGAGTTTGATGAGCGTTACTTGAAACAAATCAGCGATTTAATATAAAGAATTTTTTTCTTAGATTGAATTGTAATATGAAAATATTGTTTTGCGACACGTCATGAATACTCATGTTCAAAAATGTGTAAGCATTTAGGCGCAGTTTATAGCGATAGATAGACATCGGGAGGGGCCGGTTCCCACCGTGGGCCGTGATGTATGGGCAGCGGCTGCAGCCTGGGGCGCAAGCTCGGTTCCCATGCACCATGGACGGAGACCATCACCATCCTACGCTGGCCGGGGAGAGAGGGCCTCCTCTCAGCGAAATTGCTATCTATCAAAGACGAAAGACGACCTCACCGCGCGTCCACTCCGAGCGCCTTTCCAGATCGGGAGATCGGCGCCCAATTCCTTTTTTCAACGGGTTCTTTCGGATTTTCGTTTTTCCCGTGGGATCTGAATGCGTTTTGATAGTTAATATGAATTTGGAATGATAGAATTTAATTTGGAAGTTTCGCTTTATAAGTTTGCATATAGAGATTTCGTGATTTGAAATTACATACTTAACTTTTGTCTTTCTTGGACGTATTGTTATTATAAAGGTAGAATTCGATTTAAATATAGTTCTAGTGCCTTTATAAATTTATTATACTAAAGAGAATTGTCAAATTTAAATTTTTGAACTTTTACCTTTCTTAAATTATTTTAAAAGGTATTTTTGTATTTCAGATTAAGCCAATACGAAGCCAATATAAATCTATTGAAAAATAATGAAATATTCAAGTAATTAAAATAGGCTTAAGCGCTTTGGTCTTTAAACGATTTTCATTTTGTATATGAATCCTTTTATAAAATTTGAAACCTTCCCGTGGGATTTCAAATTTGGATGTGCTTCCTGCAGTTATCCGATCGATCCGAGTTCTCGATTGTTAGGCGACGTTCTTGTGCAAATGATGATTATTGGGAATCTTTATACAAATTACCGTCGGTTTTCCATGGGAATCGTAGTCCTTTGTCCCATGTTCGTGGGAACGATTGCGACTGAGAAATGCACTCACATTTGTTGTTCGATTGTTATAATAATTTCTATAAAAAAATGTTGAAATTATCGGCTGTGCGCTTTGATCTTATAAAATAATTGTCATTATTTTTTTCAGCGCCATACAATTGGATCTCTTTGCCTTCAATATGCGCATAAATTGTGTTGGTCCGTCTAATTCATATTTTATAGATGCGCAACCCGAAACATAATCGATAAATTCTTTCTACGGACTTCTGGAATGTGCTCAGTCACCTATTTACAACAGGATAACTTATTCATAAAAAAATCGAAGACGTATTGAACGCGATGATGCGATACGAAACTATATTTCATAGTGCACCGAATTTTTTTTTACATTTTTTTCGTAAACTCAAACGATGTACTTAGTGCAATTATATCTGGAAAATAATTTTTGATATGTTGAATATTCATTCGGCATTTATCACTGTAACTTATTTAGTCACAATTGCTTTATCGCACAAGACAAATCTAATTATGTATGCTCGACTGAACTAGAAACGGTTGTTAAGCACCGTAAACTGCTAATCATTGTACAAAACGATCGTTCTGTAAAATCATGTACACGTTTTAGATTTCTTTCTATATTACTATTTTCATGATACAAGATACCTTCTTATATTGAATTTGAAATTTATACTTAACAATCGTTCTCATAAAGTGTAATAATTAAATATTGATTTTGATTGAAAAATTCGATTATAATTTATTTTTCTACTATTATAACATAATACGATACGATAGATAATTGCGATAGTACTTGCGATACGTAATTTATCAATAATATAATATAAAGTGAATGAACATAATGATTAATTTGAAAAATAATTCGATTCGAATTTAAATTTAATACGTTGTGTATTATAGATCATAAAAATATGCAAAAAAATAATAATAACCATAGTGTACTTGAGTTTTTCGAAAATTATGCATGCACACACGCGTTAATGGCTTAAAATTACATTTAATGGTTGTTAAAGGTCGATTTCTGAAAGCGATAACAATTTAATTCGAGGCGACATTCTATAAAGCCGTTCGCAACACTGGGCGATAATCCAATAGAAGTTATAAGTTTTCGTGTGAAATTTAAATTTTGAACCGCTCAAGTTTTATCATCCGATCAAAATTTAAAATGCATTATTGTAAAATAAAGTCACGATCTATCAATGACATCATGCATAATATCTACCGAGTAAAAGGAAACAATTTTAACGTACTTGTATTTTAATACTCATACAATCCATATAATAATATGCCGACAGAGAAAAGAAGGTGAAATAAAAAGAATGACTTCACGATACGGTAATAGAAATATATTTTGTAGACGATCTGTAACGCTTTGAATACACTTCCAGTGTCCCTAATCAAATTTGAATAAAATGATTGGATTGTGTTTGGATAGCCGCCGTTTATGTTTGTCATCGCCTTTGACGTTTCCACACAATGACAGTAATAACAAAAGAATGTCGGAACGTTTCGATCGATGTCGAAAAAATAAAACGAAACGTCGATGCAGCACGAGCCTGGTCATAAATATTTTTTTATTGTCATAAAAAAACTCGTGCAATATATATATAAATATATATAAAATATATAATAGATATTTTTCTTGAATTATAAAACGACGAACAGAAGAAACTCCTGCTTATATGCAATAAACGAGGAAAACGGCATGGATGTAAAGCGGATTGCATACTAAACCCGTTAAGGCGCAACCATATTCGATCATTTTTGTAGCTTCATAAAACTATGCAGTGATAAATTATTAATGAATCAATATATAAATTCAAAAAAAAAACACAACCAACGAAAAAACGGACCTTTTACATTGTTAAGAGCTGCCTTTACGATCATCAATAATTCGTTCGGGGAGAAAACAGCGTGATGTGTGTTTCACATAATAAAAAGCTATTAAACCAATCAGTGCGCATCGATACTTACGATCCCATAAATGAATCAGAAAAAAAGAATCAACGGAATTCTTCAAATACCGAATCGCATACTTCGGAAACACAACAATGGGTATTTAAAGAGCCATTCATCTCGAGCTCATTGGTGCTGCTTTACGGACATAATAGAAACGTACATTGATACGTCGCGGTCGAAAATAAAGGCCGGAGTCGTCATTAAAAAGATTGAGCCACAAAGGGACGCGTTTAAAACTATTAAAAGGCGTGAAGACGTCGACAATCAACGTAACGCATCCTTTACGAATTCCACACTTGGACGCGTGCTCGTCAGAATTTCGAAAATAAAAAAGTATCGGCTATCGTGAGATCCGATCTTCTCCGTAAAAATTTAAATATATTAATTAAAATGAAAAAAGCGGTGTTTTTCGATCGGTAATGTGCCGGTAAAGGGGCGTAGAATTTTCGTGAAAGGGCTACATTGTCGCCCCTTTGTTACCGCCCGCTGTTAAGGGTCGTCGCCATGGGGTGGTTACCGAAAAGAGCGTCAAAGGACACCGAAAAAATATCAAGCATTATATAAATGGAAGGCGTATAAATTTTTCGAATAGATATAAAACGGGTCTCCCTTTGTGCAGTTAAATCTAAACTATTGTATTATGCGCGTTCTGCATGTGCGCGCTTCGTCTACCGATAATTGAATGTTGTTAATCAAAAGAAACCCGGATTCTAAAATGTCCCATTTATATTAAATATACCATTGAGCTATTCAAAGAAAAAAATATTGTTGATTTGACATTTAACTATGTATATTTAGAATTTGCTCTGAATTTCTTTTATTTTTAATTGAACAATTCAAAGATATTTTATTGATATTCTTGTATAATATTTAAATATAGATCTAATACTTTTAATTAAAAACTATGTTAACTTTATATTATGAAAATTTGTAGTTTAATTTTTATAGTCACTTAAGACTTGCTGTGTATAATGTCCCTCAACATTACATAAAGAGATCTATTGAAACCTATAATTACATATCACGATAAGTACTATTCCATTATTTAGTTCAAAATATATTAAAAAATTCTATATGAAAAAGCTTCGAAAAAATATGAAAAATAGCGAACTGAATATTCGATTATATTCGTCTAATTTTAAAATTCATGATACATATATTTTCAAATACGCGTTCATCCGCATGATTACATCGCAATTGTGTACTCTATCAACTATAAAAATCTAATTAAATCGTAACAATTTCAATTGCACCAAAGCAAATCCAATAAAATCGCGATAAACATCAAACGAAAGCGCCGCCGGAGCTCAATCGACGCGCACTCGACGTCGCCTAATTGCCCGCAAAACAAAGAAGTAAGTAACGTGTAATATAATGACAATTTAATAAACGCAAGACGTCTCATTGCCGAATCGTTTTATTGTCGATCGTAAAGAGAGTTAGCTTTTGAAACGCGACCGCCGCCAGATCCGTCAAACGGCTTTTACGGCTGTCAAACACACGCTGATACTTTATATATTTATGTGAGATAAAAATTGTGAGACGTCGGTCTGTTTCTAGAACTGCTTTGAAGCAGTGTCAACACGATGATTAAGCGAGAAAATAAGAAAAATCCGTTTTTCTATGTATTTTCCGCAATAAAGCGTGGAAAATATCCGATTGCGCAAAATGGAAAACGCTATGGATGTAAATTGTGACATTTGAAACTAAGATCGTTTCTAACGATAAAAAATTACAATTATACATTGTAAATAATGTTATTTTAATTTTTAACGCGAGGAAAGATGATATTTTTCGAACGTTAGTTGCATATGCTAACAACTCTTCAGTTTACATAATGTTAACACCAATGACGTCAACGCGTAAAAGGTAAATCCTAATCGTCAGATTTCCATCAAAGGATCATCGCTTTCTAACTATTCAGACCGCAAGTCAAACATTCCGATTGAATATAGTTTTTACAAATAACGCAAACGAGAATTCCGCGAAAATTGGATCGACCGCAACCAGTGGATAGCGTCATAGTTTCCTCGTGTCCGTAAATTTTTATTTATGCTTCCGTTTCCGACATATAACACATTCGACATTCGAAAAGGAGGCAGTCGATTATCGGCGATCGGATGGCTCGTAACGCTTTTACTTCTGCCATAGGCTTCGTTTCGTGTGAAAGCGAATCTGTCGTGATGTGTCTATTGTGAAATTAAATGTGATTTTGCACACATTTTTATTGCTACTAAAAGAATATTATAAAGTGTGTTTAAATTATAATTTTTTTGAAATTCATAGTGAATGTGTAATGCTGATTGTGTAAAGATAAAACAATTAAAAACATTAAGTGTTTAGATAAGTGTTTGAAATTTTTCAACAGATAAGATCAGAAGAATTTGGAGGTGTGTATTTGCAATAAATAATTATTTTTTTATATCTATAGATAAATACCACATAAACAATTAACAAACCGCAAAACTCCGATAAGATTCCGTATGTAAATTTCGTCACAAATCATGCGTGGACGGACAATGCGGCATTTCCTCGTGCATATACAAAGCATTATACACAGCTGCAGCTTCAACATCATCGTCATCTTCGAATGGTGAAATGTCGTGATTGTGATGATCGTCGTGGGGCGGTGGGTCTGTATGCCGACTATCCCATGGCTGTATAGTCATCCGCGTCACGCGCAACTTCGGCTTTCTTTTTCATCGCTTTAATGTTGGAACGTTCACGTGTCGGGTTCCCACTGCGAGCGATGTTACCGAACTAACCCTTCTATAACCCGAAAATCAAAACAGATGATATTATAAACTTAAAATCATTAAAATTCGTTCAAATCTTAAAATGTATTCACATAATGTAACTCGATTAATTAAAAATTCAAATTAATTTGCGTCAATATTAAAAAAAGTCAGATTAGGCTATCTGATCGTATTCGATTTCATAACATGATAATTAGAGTGGGCTCCATAAACGGTCACCCGATTTGAATATTTAATGAAAAAAATCGTTAAATATAAAACGCATGCATTTGCGGGTTTAAACGCTGGCTCATTGAATCCGCGTGTAACAGTTACCTTTAGCGTGAACTCTCAAAACACGATGTATTTTCAGTTAACCGCCGCTCCCTCGTTTAACCACCGTTCACCGTTTATAATGCGGTTTCCTTACACGCGAATCGTCAAGAAAGTTTTTAAATACCACGACCGAAAACAGTCCCGAGTTCTCACAGACAATGCCCGCAGATAAGGACAATTCGAAAACGAGGCGCGGCCGCCATGACGAACGGTCCACACTTTAGTCACTCGGCGGAAAAATGTCAAATGTGAGAGGTGAGCCGTCCGCGGAGATGCTGAGTTTTTCGCGGGAGGTTTCCGCGTGTCTTTCTCTATCTCATGGTGGGTTTTATGGGCGTCGTTGCGGTGTAAATGTCACTGCGGTCACTTTCCATTTTGTTGCCGGCTGCGGCGGCGACTGGAGGTCTGTCTTTTACATTAATCTGACGGAAGACCGGCTCTTTTTCAACGTATGTGCGCTCGGTCGATGATGGCTCGTTGCTCGATAACGATTTGACGCGAATGGCCGAGGATCGTAGCGTTGAAATGATAAAGCTTGCTGATTATATTTTTTTAAGAGGAAATTAATATGTCGTGTTTTGTGTAGTCGTAAAATTGTCGCAGATTATCGTATTTTTTATTGTGATTAATGAGTTTATTGTGTTGTTAAAATATTCGATTTTTAGTGATTTTTCATGATGAAAATATTGTTGAAAGTTATTAGAAAGATCGAAGTGTTATCTGATAAATAGAGTTATAGAATATTATTACATAGTAGGTCATTAGGGTCAGCTACTGTCTATTAACATTAGATAGAATTTCAAACAAGTTTGCAACGCAATTTATATTTTAATAATGATATATTAATATTGTGTTGATCAAAATGAATTTATAAATATTTATATAGAAAAAACCTTAAAAATAAAATAAAATAAAATAAAAATAAAATATCATTTTCTAATATTTTTTTTATGAACAATTAAAATCACCATAAGAAAAATCCAAAATTTACACATCTATCTCTCATTGCGCAATATACGAACCCGCCTCATTAATCCATTACAACTAATCACCCATAAATCCACACACCACCAAATCCCACCACTAATTACCGAAAATCCGAACCTCTTCACCCACTTAACCGACCACGAATTTCCCTCGGGCTGGAAAAGCGCTTCGACGCGTAAGTCGGACGTCGTGACGCCCCTACCGTTACGCGGCGTCACGACGCCCGAGCAGACGCCAGCAGCCACCGTCTGACCACTCATTGTGTTGCAGGTTGTTGTTGGCGACACACAGCAGCAGCAGCAGCAGCCGTCGAAGCCTCCTAGGCTTGTCCGCGTGGGGTCGAGAGGGGCGAAGGCAGCGCGGCGGGCGGGCCCTCCCCACCGCCAACATGTTCGCCATAATGCAAATAGAGAACGAGGACCGGACGAGGGACTTCCGGAGGAAGATGCGCGCCAAGTGCGAGTTCATATGCAAGTATTGTCAGCGCCGTTTCACCAAGAGCTACAACCTCATGATACACGAGCGCACGCACAAGAGCCCCGAGTTGACCTACTCGTGCGAGGTGTGCGGAAAGACGTTCAAGAGGCAGGACAACCTGCGCCAGCACAGGTCAGTTCATATCTTTGATCAGATTTTGATTGTTTTATATATGTGTTTTCGGAAGTTTTATGTTTTTTTTGTATGTACATTGATTCTTATGTAATTTTCATTGAATATACATTGTTAAACATAGGTGTATCGCGGAATTTGGATTAATTTCGGAAGTGCTTAATTTATACTGAATCCTTTGCTGTTCATTCTCTTCGATAAAATGTTTCAATTGATTGATTCTAATAGTGCGTAAAAATATTATATAATTTCTTCAAAAATCAACGAATATATTATAACTTCTACTATTTCTAATTATAATATTAATCGATTTCGTATAAAATATTAAAGCACATCGCTTTTTGAACATAAAAAAAAATTTGAATAGTGTATTATTAAACAGTTTCGTAATGTATTTATACACGAAGATGCATACATAATGAAAACGTAATATCCGAAAAATCGATGTGGCACAAATTTATGTGACTTATGACATATTTTAACGATTCGAATTTAAATTTTAATTGAGCAACCATTGCATCGGACAAAAATAATAATTGACGCTCGCGATTATCTACGCTTCGCGCGTCCCAATCGAAATATTGGAAACATGCGAAAAAAAAATCGCAAATTGCACAAGGATTTTTACACAGGCATCCTCGCTTGAGTTCCAATCAATTACGACACAGACGCCGGTCAATATTATACGAAATAATCAATTTTCCCATACGGCTCCGGTGAAAGTTAATATATCGAGTTAGTATCGGAACGGTGTGACACATAAATATGCTATTTTCGTTGTAACACACGGCAGCGCCTCAGACGTCTTAATTATTTTTTCATGTTAATTTCGCGCATTTTGTTGATCATACGTCATTCATTCATTCGTTTTTTCTTCTGTTTCTAAACGCATATTTTATCGATATTAAATTAACGGCGCAGAAACTACGAATCGCCATAAAACAGAAAACGGCTCGGCACCGTAAAAAATCAATTAAACAACACGCTTCCGAATGATGGATCTTTGAGCGTTCTCGATTGTTAATTTTTCTGATATCTCAATGCGATCCGTTGGGCAAATATTCAATGGTTCGGAATTGATTCGAGCATTCCACATGGTAACCGTACGCAGTGTTATTTTAAAACCACAGTTCACCTTGTAACAATACCGACGTCGCCGATAAAAACGTCGATATTATAATATAATATGAATAAATAAATATAAACAAAATACGGTCTCACATTCATCACGCTCCCGTAAGCTATTCATTATTAATAAACGTACGAGCTACGGACGATAGGTAAAAAAAAAACAACGCATGGCGAAATAAAATGAAGAATACGTATAAAAAACGGCATATGCATAATCAATTATGGAATTCTCGAGAATTTATTTTGAAGCGTCGATTTTTAGCGAGGACGCCGTCGTTCATTCGGGGCCCCCCGATAATTTTCGGTTTTGTTGTAATCGCTGGAAATTTCGGACGTAATTCGCGGTATTGGGAATTGCGAAAAATTGAAAATCGTCGAGGAGAGTCTTTCCGACAATAGGTCGTGCGGGTCGTAAGCAACGACGGCGATGATTTTAATCGATCGATTGATCGGCGTACGAAAGAAACAGTAATATTTTCATCGCCGTTTCGCATACGTGTATTATATGTGCGAGGTTGAGTCCTTACGCGAGATGAGTTCGTGATCATTTTTCGCAATCGCTTTTGATCCATCCCGTTACACCGGTGAAATATCGCACACGCTGCTCACTTGCGTGCCAGGGATGTCCAATCGATATCTTCCTTTACAATTTTATACCATAAAAATGATAAATTATTAATTAATTCTTTTTATATCAGGATATTAAAATGTTTTCTTTTCAAGCAAAAATTTTGGATTGGAATAATGAATCATACTTTTAATATGTAACTAAATCAAACTTGTACAACTTTATTCATTTTAAAATTTTTTTTTAAATTAAATTGATTTGTTTATATCGACATTTTTATCAGATCCGTTATTTTGTAGAATAATAAATTTCTTCAATCAATGTATGTATGTTTGAAATAATGTCATTCAAACAGATTGGGATTAAAATTTGAGATCGAATGCATTTTTAAATTTTATATTTATAAAAAATGTATGGAAGATTATTGTAGTTTATCAAAATTATTTTTATTATGTATTTTTAATTCGTTTTTATAAAAAAAATATCAGATCTATTTAAAAAAACAAAAAAAATTATCATGTCAAAAGTAAAATATAAGAACTTAAATATATTTGAATATTTTACATGGCTCATTTACCTATCACATATTTAAAATTTAATTATAATAAAAATTTTAATTCAATTGTATATTAAAAAAAATTAATTAAAATTCCAAAACTTTTTTCAACGAAATTTCCTTCATACATCGTCAATAATTATCATTAGTAGCACTCGAAAAAAATAAATAAACATCAATCATAAAAAATTAAATTAAAATTCATTACTTAGCATCTAATAAAAACAAAACAATTTAAACAAATCACCAAACATCAAAAAAATTGGCAAACCCTCCACCTAGTGGGTTTTCACATTCACCGCTCGTCGATGTCTCCGTCGAAAGTAATGGGAAACGCGTGACGTATCGAATCCTCAACACCGGGAGGCGGACTACGCGTGACCGGCCCAGCACACATACGAATTACCATCGCGCAACGAGAAAAATGTTGAGTCGAAAACGGACAAACGGCATTGGCATTTCGGAGAACAAAACGGCCGCCGCCGCCGGCTACCGAAATGGCTCGCGGAAATTCTCGCGGCGGCCGTTTGCCGAAATCGTCTTCCCACACGCGGCATTATAATAATGATATCGCACAGTTTCGGCGTTGACATGCTTTCTTCGCCGTGAGAAAACCGCGGAGGCCGTAACAATTTCCATTCTGCGCCTATATGCTAATTCCGCAATAACGTGTTTGGATATAATTCAATTAATCGCCTACTAGTCTTTTCGAATGCTCGTTATGCAAAAGTATTTTTTGCGCGTGTTTAATTGCCTTTCGTTTTTCCAAATAAGAATCGTGTGTAAATTTTTGTTTAGATTGTAGATAAAAATCATCATTTAACTTGGTTTGAATTCGATTAAAATATTTTGGATATATTCGATCCTAATTGATATATTATATAACTGCCTTAATTTTTTTTAATTCGGAACGGTATATTAACATGAATACATTAGTCGATTAATAAAAAAAAATACAATATTACAATGGGGCTCGATGATTTCGCGGAGATGTTAAAGTATAACCTTTTCTGACACTAATCCTTCCCACCCTGTGACTAATTCGACATCAGACGTTCGTAGAATACATGCATAGTTCTTTGTAACGATTTCGACAACAATAGGAGAGAGAGAAGAAAATAAATAAGTTGGAAAAAAAGAATTGCCGCGGACAGGTCTGCCAATTTTTATGTTTGTCAGGTGGTCGTTTACCACCAACGTTTTGCAACAAAAGGACGTCGGCGTTTATTATGACTATTGATGCGGAGAAAATTTCTTTTAATGTATTCCGATGAGTAAAATAACATCGAATTTTAGAAAATTTGTTTCCCAAAATATATTTTCGGTGTTAAAAATTAAAGAATCTCATTTTACTTTCAATAAATATCGTTTATATATAAAAAAAATCAATTGTTCAATTCAAAGTATAATAAGATACAATGTTTTTACTACCGTTTAATATGTAAGACGTGTGAATCTTCTGAAAAAAGAAGAAAATCCATGGAAAAGCTACTGCAGTTCAGGTCGAGCTTTTAATCCGATTATCGACGTTCCCACAAAGCTAAAACCACAAAAATGTTAATCCTTTCACTTTGAACGCGAACAATCTGACATTCGCACATAAGAAACTTTTCGCAAAAAAGAAACGCACAATTGAAAATTTAATTAGATTCAGACGTTAAGCTGTTTTGCATGAACGAACAGGATGAACACGCAAAGGACCGTAAGTTCCGTTTTTTCGTACGTGAAAAAAAATAAATACACGACTTTTACCACACACGGAAAAATTTCCCCGAATTAGGCAAAAATATTTTGACACTTTGACACCCTGGGGAGGCTTTTCAAATGCTTTCGTGCACAAGAAAGAAAAAAAAACACGGCACTGCACATTTCTTATTATTAACTATAACTAATAACTAAACTTGTACACGCACTTCTCTAACAATGGTGACAATGTAAAGGTTTTCTTCACTAGTGGAATGTTTACACGTTTGTTTCATAACAATTTTTTTTTTATATAATTCACATATAACATATTGTCATGTATGTAAGTTTGTTTTTGTATATGCATATACAATCGATGGAATCGATTGGATGCGCATTTATGAATTAGTGAATAAGTATAACATATATTATTTTGGTGATTTTTTTTTATATTAAATTTATATGATAAGAGTTAACAGTGCTATAGAATAATAAATTTATTTTGAATCAATTTTTTTAAAATATACTATGGCACTGTTGGCTTCAAAGTCTATAGGCTTCGGCCGCGAAAATCGGAAGAGACTATCTGCCGATTGTCCTCGCCGGTCAGAAAAGCTATATATTTTTTGATAACGATGACGATGACGATGATGATAAGAACGTTGTCACCATGAGATATTTTCCACTTGCCTGTTGTAGATGTAGTCAGTGCTTGTGGCGGTGAGGGGACGATGGCAGCACCATTCCTCGCTCTCTAGCAGCGGTCTCTCTCTTCTAACACATAGAGTAAGGACACACTTTTTTATATACTCCTTTTTCTGTACCATCGATTAATTTGATTAACGTAAAATTGCAATGCGTCGACAATTGAACCGCATTGCGCTTTTATCGACAGACTGCCGTCAAGGTGTCTACTCACATATGTTATATTGTTTTTGTACAAATATCTGCTGTTGTGGTGTTTGAATTGTTTGAAAATTTTCTAAAAAATACTAAAAAAACAATAATCAAAATGAATTTTAGGTGATTTTTTTTTATTATTATCAAATAACCGCTTCAAACAAAACTAATTCATTTTATAATATATCTGTATAATTGTTTGACTGCACCGCATATTGCACATACACTTTTATTTTACTGTGTGTGGTTATTCGATTACATATTTTTATAAGAAAATAAAATGACACCAAAAGAACCATTTGATATTGTTTCAGTATAAATTAAAAATGTTTAATGTGTTTTAATTTTGTTTTCGCAGGTCTATTCACAATTCACCGTCAAAGGAAAACAGTTACGGTCCATTTTCAAGATACTGTTGATAACGTACGCTGGAATAATATTTATGATATACGTATTATTTTTTTAATTTATTATATTTATTTTGTTTTTAGTTTATGAAAAATTTGCACATATTTTCGGTTTTCGTTTTGTGTATCTATATGTTTAATGGTATACGATGCAGTATTTTATTTTACGGGTTAAATCTTGAACTGATATGTGAAACAGTTTTTTTTGTTCATTTTTTTAAATATAGTCAAGCACACAGTATTGTTTTCAAACTTAGAAATAATTATAATAATTTTACAAAAACCAAGTATTACTACGCGCGTACATTATCAATTGTAATTTAATTAGTTATAGATTTTTTACCGAATGGGCGAGTAAATCATTTTTTGTACATATGTATTTCACAATATATACAATTTATATGTAGAATGAAAAAAAAAATGATTAAATTCAAATAAGAAACAAATTTATTAAAATTATATGTTCCTTTATAAAGATTAATATAAATTATTCGCCCAAAGTATCAATTAAGATTATTTTATGAAAGTTATAACACAAAGAGAGAGAGAGAAAGAGAGAGATAGAGAGAGAGAGATTAGCTTCGTAAAAGAGAGATAGAAGATCTAAATCAAAATTTCCTTTTTTTGATAATCCAAGGTACTTTATTGACCTTGTTGTTGAAATGACCGTATACGATATTTGAATATCGCGCTTTTGGAATATCAGCACTTTTGCATAAATGATTTTGCAAAGCGGAAGAAGAAAATGTCGTTTCGGTCATTGAATAGCCATAAATTGTGATTTATAAAAACCGACCCCAAAACGGGGTTGTCATTTTCTCTTCTCGCGGTCTATATCGGATTCTATTATTGTATGTTAATTGAGATATATTTTATAACTTAACAGGTTAATTTTAATATAATAAAAAAAATAATGTACGATATATACACGAAAGCATATATTGTGCAATATTTATATATGCATATTTAAAATGGTAGCTCTAGTTTTTAATACATAAAGTGCATTTATATCACTATCCATGATTTCAAAATTATGATGCAATAAAACCAATTTTATATATATATTTTTAAAAATGAAAAGCAGAGCTTTTGGAATTATATAGTTAAATATGTATTCATAAAAATTAATTGTAATATATAGCCTAAGTGAATGCTTGCCTTAATAACAAAAAAAAATATTTTGTAGATTTCTTGCCAATACCATCTATGCCGATTCGATAACTTGCCAATTATTTATTAGAAAACTTTGACACATTCCATTACATGTCGTATTTATTTAATTTGACTTAAAAATATTTATTTTGAAAACAATATAAAATCCAAAAGCTTCCAAATTTTTTATAGGAAACGTTGTCTATTTTTCTATTGAAATACTACTAAATGTAAAATTTATATATTTTTTGTGATGAAGCTAGTAAGGTTTGAATGTTTTATTTTTATACTTGTGGAAGGCATTTTAGAATTGTAAATCTAGTCCTTCAAGATTGGTCTGAGTGGATGTTGAATATATTGTATCAAATTATTGCCTTTTTAATATTTAATAATTAATAAAATCTATTGATGATAATATTGATATATATTTTTATACGCTATACGCTTTCTTTTATATATTTTTAGGTATATAAAAGCGAAGATATGTATTATTTTCCCAATTTTCCAGTTTCTATTTACAATGAGTATACCATACGAATTTTTAAATGTGGCCATATGCGTAAAAACAATAGTTTTATATTTTTATCATATAAATCATAGATAGGTTTTTATTCAAGGACTAATGCTTTTTTGTTTAGAGTATTATTTATGTAGATTATAATATAAGTGAATGTTACATTAGATTTTAAAATACAAAATATTCAAAATAAACAGCCTTTTATTTCGACCATCAATAAATATGAGCGTTTGCGACAAAACACCACACATTCTGTTTTCCTCGTTTGCGAAACAAGCCTAAATTATTGCCGGCTTCCATCTACGACGACGATGATGATGGACAAGATTTAATACGATTTCGTATTGTTATCGTTGTGACTTCATCTCGGGTGCTCATTATGATCTTATGTGTATGAAAAAATATACACACACAAAATATGTTCATGTCGTGAAATTCGCACGAGTCACAAATCTTCCCGCGTTCAAAAACGACACAAAGCTCTTCTGGGAAAAGACGACTCCGAATGTTAATGGTTATTAGGTAGCCGAGATTGTGATCTATCCGAAAATAAAAACGCGACATCATCATCATCAACATCATCGCAGCGCCAAGTAGCACTTTTACTCGTTTCCAAGAAGAAGCGAGAATTTTATCTACTAATAGCTATCTCCCCTAACATCTGGAAGGTTTTTTTAATATAATTTTTTGATAGCATCGTAAATTCTCTCGACGTTTGAATGACATCACGCCGTAAATGGTACCGTTGTATAATTTGCTAATTCGGTTTCTGTTAATTTTCGTGTTGGATTTTATATGCGCTGCGCAAATTAAGATATAATATATGGGAAATTTCATTATGGGCGATAAAAAGCGTGTTTCGCATCAGCAGCGGCGGCAAATAACAATTGAAGCAATAAAAATTTGAATGAAAAATATCGAATGATCGCTTGGGATTTTTCGGCACGTGACATTCAATAATAGATGTATAATTATATGCATTTCCATGATCAACTGCTATTAAATATAGCTACCGAGAAGACGATGATCTTATAAAATTTATCGCTTGAAAATTATTTCACAACCATTACAAATACCATCCAAACAAAAATTCCAAACAAACGATGAATCAGGTTGTTTTGCGGTAAGTATCCGTATTACGCAAATCTTTGCTGAGAACATTTCTCGTATCTAAAAAAACACCAAATGAAATCATCAATGAACCAAACATTCTCAGAAAAACAAAATTATAATATAAAATATGCAGATCAAGGTCGATCACATCCTTAACACTAAAAAACGAGACCAATCGAACATTACCTAATAAACGCGATCTCGCGGAATGCGGCCCGCTGTCAGCGGCTTCCGATTATCATGATCATCATCATCATTTCCACCGATCACGACCATCATCATCATCATCGACGTTTATGTCCAATGCTAAATTAACGCGTCGCCGCGTGACTAATCTGAAAATCAACTACTGGTTTTCCGAGCGGCCGTGACTCATCAGCGCTGAATAATGCATAAGGTTAACCGGTCAGTGGATCGTTGACATCATTCGCGGATTATCGCGTAATAATTGCGAAAAATATGCAACGTGCATTGTCGGTCAGTTACCGAGATGTGACCGACTACCGGTGGGTGGAGTGGAAACGGGTAGGCGGGTTTTTGTTTATTTGTCTATTCATTCATCTGTGCGGATGTGAATCTCGGTTATGATTGTGCGAAGGTGTGATGCTTATTTGGGAATGTGGGAGAGCGTGAGTGCTATCGATGTCCGTAAAGCTCGTGCGTTTATGAAAGTTGATCGGTTGGAACGAGTTTCGTTGTTGTTGTGAGATATGCATTGAGATTCTATTGTGAATCAAGTGCTTCTGCTGGTAAAATAATGATGTCAAAGCGTTTTAGGAGTGTTAAAGAGATGGGTTTCTGGTGTATATATTTTTTATTTTGATGAAATATTTTTTTAAGTAAGAAAATAAAAAAGAGCAAGACATTAAAATAAATTTAGAAATACACATTTTTTTGAGTAATTATTTCTGGTATTATGATAATTGATATTCATGGAAAATAAAATACGTAAATAATAGCTGAATTATATTTATTTATTTAAGCTTCCCATACATTTTGTGTTAAATTCATCTATTAAATTGGAGTTTTAACTTCATAATTAAAATTTAACTTCTACCTATTTTTTTAAGCTTCTACACATTAAGAATAAAAAATTACATATAAAACATTCAATGAATATATAAATATAAATAATAATAATCTATTACTACGTAAAAATTAAAACGAACATACGAGTACATCTCATTCGCACAAACTCCAGTCGATGTCATTATTCATTCATTTATATTTTAAACTGATTTTGATTTAAATTGGGTTTATTTTAAACCCTTTTTATTTTACGTCTCAGAATTCATTGTATTACGTATCTTGGATTACATAACATATATTACCGAAAGATAAATTAATAAAACAGTAATTAAGAATAGAAGAACTATTTATAAAAGGTGAGAACCATTCCAATTATAAAATTGTTGAACCAAAGATTAAAACACAATCCTCATTCAAACAAAAAAAAATTTTTTTTTCTGATTACACGATTTCTTATTACAAACGTCGAAGCATACACTCGATGAGTTTCATTTCCATCACACTATTATAAAACAGTCTGCATATACTTTTCACGAAAACCGAACCACTTTCGCGCGTCTTCGACCGCCTCTCATCGATCCGTCGAGATTACATCACAAGCGGCTAATGCACCATCATATCGGCCGGCCTTCGATCGAAAACACAAAAACCGACCCGAAAAAGCCGTGTTGAATGAAGACTTTTACCGAAGCGAGCCTGCGCCCACCCGAGGCTACGGCGAGGACCAGTTATGATACTCCGTGGCTCGTACGCGGAGCAAGAGGACCAGTTCCCACGGAGCAGATCGCCCACATGTCGTCGGATCTTTCCCAAGAGCCGTGTGATTCATCTGGCTCGCATGCATATCGAACTCTATGGGTCACCGGCGATGACGGTGGACCCAGGCCAGAAGATGGACAACTTTCCGAGGAGGAGTCCGCCTCGGCGTGAGATTGGTGTAAGGAGAAAGTTTGCGGTTCTCTCGTTTGCTCATTGTGCGTAAGGCTGTGTGACGTTTCGGGTGATGCAAAGGTTAAATGTTTGATGGAAGGGTTTGGGTTTTTTTTATGAGAGTCGTTTCGGATTTTTAATTTCTGTATTGGTAATATTTCGGTATTGTTGAAAATTCAAATCGACTCAATATGACAATCAAATTTTCATACTTAGTAGATTGAGTATTAAAAAATTTAATCAATAAAAATAAAATATTCAATTATTATTCATTTACTATATCGATTCTTATTATTCATCGAAGTTAAGTTATATACGAAGGTAAGTAAGTAACCTCCTCAGTACTGACTTTTTTTCATTAAAATTTTTTTTTTTTGTAATTTCGTAACATTGAAGGTGCATAAAAAGTTTTTTTTCTTTTATGAATTTTTTTATCTATCACATAATAATAACTAATTATTTGAAAATAACAAATACTACTAAAGTGACAAAAACGACCGTTCAGACCAAATTTACGTTCTTTTGTACATTATGTTTGATGTCAAATTATGATATGATACATTACAATATATAATGAAATTTTGATTTCAATCGATAAAAGTAGTCTTCCTCTTTAAGATTGTACTATAATAATGTTATGTGAGTAAATTTTTGATAACAAAATATTGAAAATAAAACGTGACTTATCGCGACGTCGTTGAGATGCCAAGCAAAACTGCCATATAACAAAAATTTCGCGCCCTATATAGCAAAACAGACAAAATTAAACAAAATAACATAGTTTACATTGTAATTTATAAAAAAGTCCCAATGAAAATAAATCTAAAATAGCTTTAAAAAAAAGGCACACTGTAATGTACATAGGGACTGAGGAGGTTAAAAAATTTAATCAATAAAAATAAAATATTTAATTATTATTGCTCAAAATAATCGGTGAATCATGAACTATATCGATTCTTACTATTCATCGAAGTTAAGTTAGTATGTGAAGGTAAGTAATCTAACCACATACTGATCAGACAAGAAATAATTTCATTATTAAACAACCCAAGAATTGCTTTCTCTTTATCACAAATATAGACATACATAATAAGAAAACTTTCAATAATAATAATAAAAAGACAATATCGTATTCTTAAACATATGATTATTCAACATTTTCCACAATCACATGAATTCAAGTTCGATAGAACGCACAATTTCTCGAAAACGATTATGCAAATTAAGCATATGTACACATTAAATAATATCGAAAATAAAACAAGACAAGTATATATTTGTACGCGTCAATGTGAATTAATATGTTGAGCACGAGTCCCAGCGATCGCGATTATGCGTCCGTCCCTCTAATATTTTCGAAACAATAGCGAACGCTCGGATCGCGGATGGGCGAGCCGGGAATAGTGTCTTGATTTAATGCGAAATTATAATAATTCGAGTCGCTGGGAACAATGGGGTCCCACGAGGAGGGGCGGAGCACCGACGGGAGGTCCAGGCCGACATGGGGGCCCCGGGGACAACTCCCGGCGCCTCCACAACACCACAACTACGCCAATGTACGAACTCAATCGGAATTTGCTCGGTGTCGTCGACTCAACGACACGAATTATATATAAAATAATAATATACATCCTTTTTATGCTATTTTATATATTTTCAAAAGCCTTTTTCAAGATTTTATTACTCCAATATATCAAATATTAAGATTTACCTATCTTGTTATTTTTGCTTGTACACTTGGGTCTGTTTTTATGCGATTTTGAAGTTATGCAGTTTTCAAAAAAATAATGGAAGCTACCCCCTTTTTTCTATAGAGAAAAAAGCTTTTTTTATGCGAATGTGTATAAAAAAAGTCTAAAATTAACACTAGTGCAAGTTACAACCATTAAAGTATGAGTGTTTGACGCGCGTTTGTCGGTACCGCAGTAGTACGTTTCAAAACAAAACATGTGTGTATAATTTTGAATTCTTTCTTCTTTTTCTCTTCTTGAATTATTTTCCGTCTTGTCCACAAATGCCCAATTTTCCATAAGACTTTATTACTAAATATGTATGCTGACTGATAACGATAATTTGTAAGATTATCGTGTAAAAGAGACTTTAATAAAGCAATTCTAAGATAAATATGTATTGTGTTTTTATTTATATGAATTTTTTATAAACTTTCTTATGTAATTTTTGGTACATTCTATCACATTGATTTGAAGTTATGCGGTTTTTAAAAATAATGGAACCTAGCCCTTAATTTTCTATGTAGTTCAAGTCTTTTTTATACGAAATTTTTATATGAAACTCCCAGTGGAACGTATCTATCGCATAAAAACAGACCCAAATATACTTGAATCAAATAATACACATTTCGTATCATTATTTATATAAATTTAACATCTGAAAGGTAGTTTAAGCTTCGTGCAAAAGAATCGATGTTGCGAAAGCGCCAAACTGACAGTATCGATTAAAAAAAGCTCGATTGCTTTCGACGCCTGTTCGGAACGCCATATTTATCGCCCACGCGACCTTTTTGCTTTTGAATAATAATCGCGCACGTTTCCTAACATAATGGCGATGATCGGTTGACGACGAAGCCGACTTCCTGTCCGGTTCGTGATTCCATCGTCCCACCGCAGAGTCATCCCGGTCCCGCCCATCGGCCTGAACGAAAATTCAGCAATGGCAAAGAACGCGAACGAAGCGGAGAATAAGACATTCCGCGTTGGTTTTGTGAAACTACGATGTTTTCCAGATAATGGCGATCGTATGTATAATAAATAGTTGGTGCCGTGCGATGATGATGGTCGACGGCTCCGAGAAGACGTCTCATTGAAGATGGCACCGTGACAAATCGCGAGCGGTCCATTAAAGCTCGCGAGCTTTCTTTCGATTCAAGTCGAGGTGTGTCTTTTGTGCTTTTGTCTCGAAAGCTCGCTGCTTTTGATGTACAATAAAATCGGTGCGATGCAATGATCTTCATTGTCAACGCGCCGACAATGGCACGATTCGAGCCAGCATACGATGCTCATTTTTATTCGTATGTCGGTCTGTAATACATATATTTTTTAGTAAAATAAATAATAAAACATGCGTTGCGTAACATGATTAATGTTATCGTTGAGTGTCTCAATTAATATGAAGCGTTTTTCATTTCGAAGGAGTAATTATTGAAAACGTATTAAATGCGCCTTGTGTGTTGTCGAGCAAAAGACATCCATTATTATAGTTGCATTTATTTAGACGATAAATTACCCCTCGGGAATGTATTCAAAGGTGAAATAACTTCTGTTGTATTGTATGTATTGCACAGTGTGAGACCACCACTGAAGATTCCTTTTACACATCGATGCCCAAGTATAAAATTTTCATTGCAGATGCTTCAATTGCGCAAAACAGTTTGATCACAACATTATATTTTTTTATCAAAACAAAAGATCATAGATTCGATGATATTTTGTGCATAGATACGACGAAACAAAAATCTATTAAATTATCAAAAATATTGAAAATAATAAAGCAAACCCGGATTTTGATGCCCTGGACATACGCGTTACATAATAAGAATTGCCCTTTCGAAGCCGCGAGATATCTCGCATTATTACGTGCAGTGATTTATGTTTATAAATTAATGTACTCGTTTAATACACAAAGACTGGCTCCTATACATCGCAGACGAGCGGGTACGCGTTATAAAAGCACATCGACGGCGTTGTGTGAATTATAATTAGCCTTTTTTTCACGATTTATTTTCTTACGCGATGGAACAAAAGATCGATCCGGTAGGAATCAATACATAATAAATTGAACTAACCGCACTTACACCGCACACATCGTCGGCGCACAATGTGTTAAACGCGGTCTCAAAGGGTTCAAACGAGCCAAATCACGAATGACGGCTTGATGGATTGACTATAAAGACAATACCGAAGTTATGAATCGGTAATTAAATTCAATTCATTTAAAATATTTCAAAAACCGATAAAAATTTAATTGTAGTTATAACTGAATGTTTTGAAATGTAAATCAATTTTCTTGTAACTTTCAATATATATATTTTTAAATAGAGTATACGAATCTTTCTCATTTTAAGATACAAAGTTTAAAATTGTTCTGTTTTACATATTGTTAAAATAAATGATTATTTTTAGTCGCGCTGTATACGAAATAATACAAGGGGAGTCTAACTGGTAGCCTTTTGATTACGCACTCAAAAAGCTTCTCAAGAAAGTCATTAGTGTGTTATTAATGAAGACATTATTTATATTGAAATTGAAGCCGACGCATACGAGATATAATAAATGCACAAGGTGTAGCAAATATTCGAAAAATAAAAAGAAACGGCGCATTTTCCTCGCAAAGTGCACCGCGAAGCTCCTTTTCCATTAACCTTTGGCAATTTTTTAAATACCGCGGTCGCTTTTGAACGTCGACCGAAATAATAAAAGCGTACGAAAAAAACACAAGTATATAACATATGAGATATGGTGGGTTGCGTGTCGGATGGCTCCTTATAATTTTGGCCTATTACACGTGTCAAAACCGTGTTTGGAACATTTCAAAGCGATATGACGTTTCGGCTGTTGGGTATAATTTTCAGAAGGCACCCGACATACCGTTCGGCGGAAGAAGCCTTTTCTAATGGTCGTCCTCATCGGCTGCTATTATATTATTTATACAACGGATAATGGGCGGTGAGGATTCAAGAATGACATGTTAAAAATTTTCATTGTGATCCGAAAAGTATATAAAAATACAATAGAGCGTTTATAGATTCCCAATAATAGATTGAAATTTCAGAAAATTTTATTTTTTGGATTAAAATATTGAAGTCACGAAGTGGCTTTTTTGCATTGAAATCGACCTTATCGGCCTCTATTTTATTCTAATTTATTTTTTCCCGGAGCGGTATCGACGTACTAGAGAAATATCAACGTTAATTATCTCAGACGAGATTGATGGGTTAATTATTGGCGTGAAATATCGGTAAGTGATTTCATGATTGCCCCTAAATGTCTGTGTAACAAAAACGGGGTGAATAGTGAGAACCGTGAGATGAAAAAATCGAAAACGGAAAAAAGAAATTCAACGGCTCCCTGTCCATTGTGTGTTAGATCGTGAGGTGAACAGAACAACCGACCGATGTTAATTCATGTAAATGTACTTAAAAAGTCTTAAAGTAGTGATGCAACAACATCTCCATTCACGTGGGAAGACCTATTTGAATATTTTTAGTTAGTGTGTAGCACACGACCATTGTCGATCATAAGTGTATGATGACGCTTACGCTATTTTTCATCTCGGCTTCTTTTAATAAAGAGAAATCTCACATTTTATTAATACAACAATTTAAAATGAACCGAATCATCATAATATAAAACATCCATAACATTATATTGAAGATTCTTAAAATTAATAAAATTAAAATGGTTATTTAGGTTATTTAGGTTTTGATTCAATGATGATCCTTGATATAGATTTATTATTATTATATAAAATTATTTATTTAAATAAAAAAATATTTAAATCGATACGAATTCTAATAGAATGTGGAAATTGGCACGATTTTATAGTAAACAGAAAAAAAATGAGGGTTGTTCCTTTGGCGTCGTCCGATCGCGAGTCTCGGCCGTCAATCACTGGGCCATTTAAGGGCTGATTTTTTTCTTTTCGGCGCTCATCGACGGCCAAAGTTTGCGTGTGTGTAAGCTTTACCGAAAATGGTGTTTCCGAGGCTTTGATTGACAGTTTGGTAAGTGGTGTCTCGCGCTGATAGACAGTTGCTAGAGCCGCTCGCCGTAAATAGACCCGCGGGCTCGTGTGAGCTATCCGTAAAGCGTTCGCCGTGTAAATAATATACACGTATTTGAAGAATTTCTGCAATTTTTTTTTCAGAAAAATTATTGTTAGAATAATATTTGTCGAAAAAATCGCGCGAATCGATTGGATACGGCGGGCATACAAAAGTAAATGCGTTTCTTGTGTTGCGAAGTGAATTTTGAAAGTGCAGAAAGTTGAATGTTTGAAACGGTTTGTAATATGATATTTCTACTTTGACTCATTTGAAATTCGGTCAAGAAAATTCGTGGTATTTCAATGAATCGTAAAAGTATACTAAGAAAATTTTCAATGATTTTTCCTATATAATAAATTAAAATACAATTCGAAAGTAACCGCAAATTTCAATGAAACAAGATTAATTTTATTACACTCCAAATTCAACCTTATAAACTTTAAATGAAACTCTTTACAAATAAAATTCAGCCTTTGGAAAGTATTGTCATAGTAATTAATGAAATAAATACAATCTACATATTATGTATTTAATTGATTACTAAGAATCAATCATATGTATAATATTTTATTGAAAGATTGAATTTGAAGTTTAAAAGGCTGAATTTGAAATTTAAAAGGATGGATTTGAAGCTTAAAAGGTTGAATTTAGATCGGAAAACCTGTATTGTTTAAATAAAAATTGATTCAATAAACCTGAAACATAAATAAAGACCTTAACATGAACGAGTGTAAAATTAAATCGTCGGGCCGCACGCACGAGTTAACTCACTTAATCAGAAGCAAACTTCTCACACATCCATCGTCGGCTCGGAAAGCCGCAAAATCATAATTTTAAAGTGTGACCTCGGGCGACAAGAAACCTCAACGTTTTCGCCCGTGTCGAGATAATTTTTGATTGAAGATGCGGCTTGCGGGTTTCGCCGACAGATTTTTCACCGAAAGCGGCGACGAAATCGGCGAATAATTAAACGCCTATATCCTGAATTTTATTGCCGAAAATGACCGCAATCCATCCCGAACAATAAATGTATAAAACGAGCCCGAGTATAAAAACTCGTGTGTCAGACGTTGGGGTAAACCGCAAAGCGAAGGCTTGGCGGGGGTTCGAGCTTCCACGGAAGATGGTCGATGGTGAAAAAATGTTTTCAATGAATTGCGGATGGTATCGATCGATCATAATCATACGTTTGTGTTATACGTTTCCTGTCAAAGTTGGGGAAATTTCGAGTTTTTATTATGTCGGGATCTAATTTCGGTGAATGTTGCTGTTTTTAGACTGAAAAAAATGGTGTTTTTATTTGTGAAAATCAATACTGTAATTTGATTTGTTTTTTTGCTGTCATATAAGGGCGATGCTTTTCATTGATCTTGTGGTTTTTATGTGTTGAGTATTTTATTTTTAAGAAGCAATACTATAATTTGACTCGTTTTTTTAGGCGTATTAAAACAATGCTTTTCATTGAAATTGTGGTTTTCAGATGATTTTTTAAAGGAAAAAATGTATTTATTTATTTTTATACACATTAATAACAAATTCGAACACAAAACAAATCTTAAAAAAAATATTAGTTGATATTCATCATAAAAATTTAGTGTCAATAGAGAGATCGATAAATTGATAAAATAGTATTTATAATGTTGACTTGTGGCATGATTTTCTAATGAAAATTATACATACAAATTTCCGATATAATTAAAAAAAATACATTTTACAATTTCTACACAAATCAATAATTAATGACATTATCTTATTAAATGTATTAGTTTTGATTCATCGTAAAAGTTGAGTTTCAATCGATAGATTGATAAAATCACATAACATCGACTTGCGGCCCAATTCTTACTGTTACTATTTAAATTCCTTAAAAAATACTCAAATTTCCAATACCATTTAAAAATATTAGTGGAAATTATACAGTTGTATATAATTGTAATAATTATGACAATCATTTCAAATCAGGATTACATATAAATTATTGAAGCACAATTTCGTGAATCGTACAAAAAGACTTGCGTAAATATATTAATTCGGTTACATAAAAATACGATTTATCAACACACAATTTCAAAAAACTTCAACTGATAAAAACAAAACACTACAAACAAATAACTATATTAGAACATTGAACCAATTAAGCAAAAGTCACGCATCAATACAACACAGATCTCCTCGCACGTTTTATTACCGTTCCATCGATAATCGAGCGGCGTCCGTGGCGCCGTTAACGTGTCAGTCGACACGGTCTTTTGCGGGTTAAAAGACACAAACACACACACATACGATAAAGAAAAAAAGGATAAACCGAGAAACGGGCCTTAATTACGGCCCGTGAGAGATGAACGCGCGCTTCGGGACGCCGCCGGCCAATTAGTGGGGCGTAACGGCGGGAGCCGCGTCCGTGTGTGTGTTTTCTGTAAATGTCCGATTATGCGAGGTGTTTTAATCGAAATTTGTGATCTGTGATGATCGAGGGGTGTTATCTGATCGGGACGATGTGTTAGAATGCGGTTATTTGCCGATTGTGCTGATTGAAGATGTGTGTTTCTGGAAAGTTCGAGGTGTTGTCGGAATCGGTCGGGTTTGTGATCGAGTTTTAATTAAGTGATGTTTTATGTAGGATCGTTGGCTCGTTTGTGGTTCTTTTGTGAGATTGGTTAATTATAATATTTTGTGTTTTGCTCAAATTAATTCAAATGTTCAATCATTGTAATGCTTACACTGTTTTTATATGAAATCATTGTACCGTTGAATTATTTTATAGGTATTTTTTATGTTAAATTTGAATTGAAAACAATACAAAAAATATGAAAGGTTTTTTATTTCGTATAATACATATTATATATATATATATATATATATATATATTAATTATTATTGGGAATTTAATAAATAACTCCTCACAAATCAGTATTTTTGTATGGTCTTTAATTTAAGATAGTATACATTTTCGCATGTTCGATTTTCATTAATCAACAAAGTATTGTATGGTGTAATCAAAAGATAAATAAAATATAATAACAAACAACACTGTGCGTCAGAGCAAGCTAATAAAAAGCTTGAAAAAACTACGTATTATTATCCTGAGATCATTTATCAAAAGACGGTTTCCACATTCAGCTCCTTATTTTTATAAAATCACGTGCAATATGAAAAATATCACATATTTCAATCTTGTATCAAGTAAAATTATAATTAGTTTATGAAACAACCATAAAAACTACATAAACTTCAATAATTATACACACATGAATAAAACAAACGTTTAGATCACACTAATTTAGCAACATGTTTCCTTATAATGCACCTAATCATAATGGTTCCACGTTCAGGCGTGCACTCGATAAAAAACGTATTTCGTACAATCTTAATACCTGCATTTAAGCAAATAAACGTTCGAGCATCGTTAGTTTTACCTATAATTTGTCCGACGACCGTTCGGCTCCTTTAGCGTGCGATTTTTTACCGTGTCGGCGCTTCTCAAATTGTTTCCACGTCGGGCACCACAACCGCTTAATAACAGGCTCTCGGTTAAATAATGCGCTAAATTTGATCTGTTTTTAATTAGTTTTCTGTTAGGCGGTGATAGTCGCCGCTAATTTGTAACGACTCCGTCTGTTGTGTTGTGCGAGTGTATGTTCTGAACCACCGTGTTCCCATGGACCAATTTTATGATTATGGCGCTAAGCGGTTAAAACCCTTGAACGACCGTGTATTATCGATTTATTTTCAGTATATTATTTAAAATGAATAGTTAAAATTTTAGTCTTTTGTTTATAAGAATTTGAGTGATGAGTGAGATTGATAGATGAATATGATTTTGTATTGTTGGTTAAAAATTATTTAAAAAATAAACTGCTTTTCCAATTTGAAAAGATTGCATATGATCATGATAATGATTGCAATCAGTTAACATTAAAAAATATTACAAAGAAGCTCACGATTGCTTCGCAAAACCGGCATAATACAACTAGTATTAATTAATTCCGATGCCATAAAACAGATCCCGAAATTAAAACATCATTTAATTAGACGTCGAACAATAAATCACAACATTTCGAAAATGCCGAAAAAACAAACATCCGAACCGTACACAAAGCTAATACGACCACGATCAATCGTGATTGAATAATGATTTATACAAAGCATTTAAATTTGACGGATTCAAGCGGATCTTTATGCTTGGTAATATTACGCACGGTGTATCGACATTCTTTTTGTTTTGTGCCTACATTTTTTTTATATTATAGATCACGATCACGATCTACAATTATAGAAGAGCCGAGCCACTTTTAACCCTTTCGCTGTCGGATCCGGGTTAAAGTTGTGGTTCCCGGAAGGCCACCGGCTATAGAACAAAGCCAAACTGTATTGGGTTCTCGACTTTTCGCACGGATCCACCGAAAGTTAGTCCGCCGCGGTTAGTTATAGCCCCCCAACACTGTTGTGCTATAAAAATATAAAATATCATTGTTTCCACTATAACGACTACTTTTTTGCGGAGTCCGATCGTAAAAAATCATAACGTACGAGCCCCGTATATAATCGGCTTAATTATGACGGCTCCGACGGCCGAAACGTAGCATTATCGTGAGGATGATTCCTATTTTGTATACAAACAAAAAAAATTATGCACAATATAATCTCTCGGTAATATTATGTTTATATGTTAATCGATTATGTAGGAGATTCTTAATTTTTTTTTATATATGTACATATATGTTATAGTCAAAGTGTATTTGCCAGTTAAAGTATATTTTGATTAGTTAAAATACATTTTATCTAACCTACGTAGTTATGGAAATATGGACACAATGGAAATATAATTTAACTGCTCAGGATCAGACAAAGTGTTATACTTAACTAATTGTAAGCTAGTGTTGCCAACACCACTTGCAAACCTTTTCGATTTTGTTTACTTCGGTTTCTATCATTTCTATCACCTTCTCTTCAAGAAACTAATTATCATAGTCAAAGGGAAAGGCACAGAAATTTCACTTATCCCCTAATATGGGCCACCACTAAACGTCACCTGTCCATTAATATGGGTTCAAAACTAAAGTTTTTGTGATGAATGCATTGTTGAGATTATTTTATTATTAAAATCTTTTCAATAATCTGGTATAGAAGTATAGGTATACACATTGTTTAATACAAATATTCATTTAAAAAATCTGAATTGTTAAAATTCATCTTGATAATACTCTAGAACGGTGCCAAAGTGGCCCCCACTTTTCACACAAAAACAAACATAACAAACAGCATTTATTCCGAAATGAACTCATCGAAATAGTTTTATAATGGAAATAAATAACTTTACCAATATTTTAATACTTATTACGTTTTTAATGTACAACAATTGAAATTTTGAGATTTGAAATTTGTAAGTGGCCCCCACATACTGAAATTTTGGACAAGCCTGCTCTAGAACTAGTGAGCACCAGTTGAACTATATTTTCGACTGCTGAAATATATCTTAACTAGACAATTTGTATTCTAATATAAATTATCTAAAACTTCAGTCAAAATATATTTTAACTGATGATACACTTTGACTGTAACATATACATTGAAAATTTGAATAATTTAACATCGTCAGAGAACTTGCATTGAGATTTGCTGGTGCCTTCTACATTCTCGGGCACATCCAGAGGATCGCTTTCATAAGCCATCTGTCACCGGGGATGGCCGCGGAACGGCAACCCGATAACCCGGTGGACAGTAGTCGACCTCCTCTTGTAAAGAGTCGTCGACGCCGCGGGAATCCGTCATTTAGATACGTAATCTCGGTCGTAACTCATAACACGCGGACGGCGGCCACTTTGAAACACCTCTGCCTTCGAAGCGGAATCTGCGCGTGACAATCGCCGCTATTCCAGGTCGTTTCGCGAAATAAACCACCGCCGCATCGGAGATCCGCGGACAAAGTCTCAGATTGCGTCCATCGAGAGCCTAAATTCATATTCGGAGTTTTTAAATTTGAAAAATTTTTTTACTCATACAATACATACACAAATACATGATTATATTAATACAAATATACCACCATAGCATAATAGGTTACCCTACATCGCCATGGTGGTCAAAATATTATTTTGAAGTCATCGGATTAGTCTTTTTGTGGCAGTTCTTTTCGATGTCAAAAGATGCGTATATTATTAGCCTGAAATCATTTAGTATGTGATATTATTTTCAATTCAACCGAATTGAACTGAACGAACTGAACGATTGAATAAACTGGCTAATTTTTTGAGAGTTTCATTCCAATTTTCATCGAATATCATCATCAGAATGTGTAATATGCAGTGCTGTACTGACTCCAATTCAGACTCTACTAGAGTAGAGGAATCGTAGCTTTTTATACGGAGTTAAAGTCGAAGCTAAAGCAAAAAACAATTTCAGGATCGGTGTTGGAGTGGAGTTGGTAAATTTTGAAGCTGGTATATTATACAAACCTGATAATATATGTATCATTTATTACTGAATAAAGACCTATCAAATTCTTTTTTCTTCTTATCATAAGCCATTCTCATTAGATTTACCATTAATATTTTCTTGATTACATTCATCCATGATCCTTTTTTTATAGTATTTCAGTTACCATTTCAAAATTTTACATAGCCATACTTTTCAATTACCATCGTCAAAAATTGCTCAATCTTTCAAAGATATTTTAGAACGACCTTACTCTGCAATTTTCTACAATACTCGTAAAAGCTGCATATGACGATGCTCAAATCTGTAAAAAAAAAAAACAAGTAAACGATCAAAATTAACAAAGTCTCAACACAGTTAAAATAATCGAAGGCTCTCCTATACGCGACCTATGGACTTGGACAAAGTACGTACTCTTCGCCGTTGTCGAGCACTTATATAGGGTCATACACGAGCATAAAACACGAGCACAGTGTAATAAATACATCAAAGCGATGCCAGCGAGCGGACACCCCGGATTAAGTGTATACGAGACGTTCGTTTCGGAGAAGAATGCAGCCTCGTATGTCAGCGGCCATTGAAACGCGATACGTCCACGTATCCGATGCGCCATGTTTTACGTTGCACCGTATTCGTACGATTATTTTATCTCAATATCGGTATGCGGAGAGCCGATATCGAAATGAGGAATCCTAAGTGCAATTCTTGATGTTCAATAACCCGGAGATGTTGCAAAATATAGTGTAAATCTGCACATTTATAAATTTCAGTGAATGATGCAAGATATGTGAAATTTTTTTTTTTTTTGTAAATTTTGCACAACATGAACATTTTATGTAATCCTATATCTTTTGTAGGTCGTATATTATATCGTGATTGGGGTATCGGTGCGTTGGGTCCACATAGATCAAAGATAGACAAGAGATGTCTAGGGTCAATTAGCTGCCAGTAAAAATGCCCTCAGGGTCTAGGATTATTGACTCGTCGCGACAACTCTGTCAATGGGCATCGTGGAAAAAAAACGATACGAAGATCGAAAAACAGAATGGAAAAAAATGACCCACGGTGGAAAAACGAAAAAAAGCGGTACATTACACCCCACACACTAAAATTAATTGCGACACATTTACAGGTTGTCGAATAAAAAACGCAGGTCTCAGGTATAAAAAGGAGAAGATGTTTGTGTCGAGATTGAGCCGGCCAATTTGTCTGTGGACAATTTTTTTTCAGAACGGTAACCGCAAGCGTTCCCATAAATGATGTCATATTAAATGCTTCAGATTTGACGCGGCTTAATATATGGTATTTTCACGATAAGAAAAATTAGTCGAAACAAATTTTTTCGGCAAAATAATTCATGATTATAAAATTTTCATTATAAAGTTTAAACATGTGAAAACTAAACGGAAAAGACAGGCAAAGTAATGAATTAATTTTTAATTAAGGTCGTACGTGTTCTTTATGGTTCGTATTTTTTATTACGAAAATTGATGACACGAGCAAGTGAAGAGACAGCAATAAAAGTCGCCAAAAAGACGTGTCCCACAGAGCCGGGGGTCCATTGAGACGTGTTACTTTACGGTTGGCTAACCTGAACAGGAAATAAAGATGGACGTGTAAACGAAGGTGGTCGGTGATCCGTTTGAAGCTCGACAATAATTATTGCCTCCTAGGGTGCATCCCAAACTGTGACGTTAAACGTGAGAATTTTCACGCTTTCCACTTATAATTTATTATGCGAATTAATTTTATTGATATGGAATTCCATATGGAAAATTTCTATGATGAAAATTATTTGGAAATTTTATTTAATGTATGATGATTTAATGTCTTAGAACTATATACAGCTAATAAATAAGTTTTCATAAAAACATATATGCAGTAAAATCACGTTTTTACGTTTTTGAAGAGACCAGCAAAAAAATCTTATGAAGGGAAAACGTAGATTGGGAATTTAAATTTAAAAAATTTTAGTTTTGGGAAATGCAAAAATTGAAAAAATTCTAGATACGTAAAATCAGAGTTTCATTGTATATAAAAATTGGAAACATATGTATTTGTCTATATAAAAGTTTGAAAATTGCAGGCTTTATTGCTCAATTCAAACATTTCTCATAATGAGGTGGAAAATCTATGCAATATAATGATCATTGGAAAGTTTGATCTGATATAAAGATGTTACTATAAAATTTAGTTTCATTTGATTTAAAACTTATATGCTTGGAGAATAATACAAAAATATATTAGTATAAAATCCATAATCAAATTCATACTAAACACATTCGTATTGTTAAGAGTAAAATATAATAATTGAATATTTTCTATAATTGGAAAAGAAGATTACGTTTGTATAGTACAATTAAAAGCCTTGTTCAAATTATAAAATAATAAATCCGAACAGTTTGAGAATCGTCCACGTTTAAAGACTGAGAGCTAAAGATAAGAAAACTTGTCGCTGCGTTATCTCCCGTGGCTGGTTTGTCAGTAAAGTCGGGGTGGCCCGAACGCGAGTATGTAACCAAAACTTTTTTTCGTTTTCGCCATAAAAATGTCTCAAATCTCAACCACCAGCACTCGAAATCCACGCACATACCATCACACATTCATCGGCCGAAACAAAAACGCATGAATATGCAAGTGCGCCCGCCGCATGCGACGAAATGTTTACGACGACACTTTGATGTCATTATTACAACGATATGAAAATTTGCCGGAATAAATACGCGAGAGATGCACACGATACATAAAGAGGCGCTTCTTGCTTTTTTGCATATGCAAACGATGCAAAAAGAGGACGTTTTTAAGTGAATTCGTGCGACTCGATTCGGGCGCACAATTTACGAGGACCCCTCTCGGGGCGGACTCGCCATCGTGATGTCATCAGCGAATTGATTTTCGTACGAAAAAATATTATATTTATCGACTTCAGGGGTGTCGGTTTACAGGACACGAAAAAAAGGATCTGTAGGATACGCAGATATGGATCGACGTGTGATTGTCCCACGGGTTTGAGTGGGAGTCGGATTGACTTTTTACGCTATATTAATGCAATCGTTGGAATTTTTATTGAGTTTTTATGAATAAGAGTTATACAATCGATGGTTTATGATGATAATATTGATTCTGAATTGAAATTGAGTGAATATTCTTATTTTTATTCCAATTAAACTTGGGTCTGTTTTTATGCGATAGATACGTTCTACGGGGAGTCGCATGAAAAAAATTCACATAAATGAGACTTGAAATATATAGAATACTAAGGGTTAGGTTCCATGTGATAGAATTTACTAAAAATGATATAAAGAAAAAGTTTATAAAAAATTCATATAAATAAAACAATACATATTTATCTTAGAATTGCTTTATTAAATTTGAATTTGACAGAATTTGAGTCATGTGCAATAAATAGATTTTCTAATTTATTGCAAAGTTGACTAGCTTCTTGTATAATTTTAAGGGGGGGGGGGGGGGGGCAGGAGTTTATTTCACTTCAATTTCTAGGAGTTTTTTCTCTGCCATGTAAAATCAAACCAATAATATCATCGTCATTCAAGGGAGTACCTACCCTCAAGCAATTCATTGACATAATTTTGGAGAAAAGTATATAAGCCTTCTCTACCAAGTTGATTTGCCAAAGTAATGATTTAAAAACAATTCCACTCGCCCATCGCCCTATACACATTCACATTTTAACGGTTGCAACTTGCACTAGTGTTAATTTTAGATTTTTTTTCCTAATTCGCATAAAAAATGCTATATCCTCTATAGAAAAATTAGGAATAGGTTCAATTATTTTTGAAATCCGCATAACTTCAAAATCGCTTAAAAAATATCCGCATAAAAACACACCCAAATGTATAGGATAAAGTTTTTATAATACCGTTGAACGCTTGAAGAGTTTTTGCAGATGCTTAATTTGAAATGATCTAAATATTAAAGCCATTTCTTCTAAATGGTTTCAGGATAATAGTATACAATTACATCTATTTCATTTGTTGCTTTATAGAAATGGTGATGAATATGAATGAAAATTTTCTCAACATGTCCGTTGAAATATAATAGTCAAAGATTCAATTTGAAACAAAAATAACAGTAATATAAAAATTGCGATGATTGATTTATGCGAAAAAATATCCAAAATTTCGTATGAGTCGTGCTCGTTAACGTTTTCGAAATTCATTTATTTTCTTGCACCACCCTGTGCGCAAAACACAATAAATAACAATGAATACAAAACGAGTGGAGCTCAAACATAAATTTTCTGATTAATACGCGACACGCTGAAATCGACAATTTGCAATTTATGAAAGTCAAAAACAAAAATCGACTCCCATATTTGGAACAAGTGGTTCCGCAATTATGCCGCATTATAATTTTTAACACGATCATATGTCATCCGTTCACATTTTCGCCGGTCGGACTGATATTTAAATGATATTTAAAGCGTTTAGAAAGTCGCATGGAACCTTCAATGGTCGCGTACAAAAATGCAGAATTGCGAACGTATCAATAATCATTTTGGTATATCGATTGATATAAAACAATATTTCGGCTTCGAATCTGTTTAATTTATGTTAAAAGAAATATTTTCAATATAGCCATCTATTGGAATTTAATTTGAACTATTAGGAAACTAAAAAAGCTCTCAACTCGTTTAGATGACATTTGTATGATAAATACATATTTGAGATAACATATATAGTAGGGTTATGCACTAGTTAATATTTATGTTTTGATTCTACAAGTGTCAAATAAAAATAAAATATTTCGACATTCACATAAAATGATTTGAAATTATAAATAATTTAAAAACCGAGTGAAATGAAAAATATAATCACATATCTTTAAACACGTTTCATTGATCATATTATATTAAAAAATGAACATAATTTTTTAAATACATTTGCTTTACATGTATTATAATAGAAGTAAAAGAAATATAAAACACTGTTTATTTTGTCATAAGCTATTATTTTTTTCATTGGGAAAATAACTAATTTTTATAAATAGAACAATGTTTCAGACAATTGGATAATAATTAAGTGGATTTACTAATAAACAAAGTAATTATTCGCTTAACACTCATACTTTCTATGAATGACCTGATAATATAACAGAAAAAAATCTAACTCATTATCCCTCCTGAAAGGTTTTTAAATTTAAAAAATCTTTTCCATTTCCTATTTTTTTAGTCCCTTACTGATAATACATCAAATTTGAAACAAAAAACAAAAAAACGAACCTAACTCTTTTGTAAAACGATTGTAAAATGTTTAGGGTCACAGTATCAGCAGGGGGTCATCCAGGATAGTCATCGCGGAAATTCTGCGAAGCAAAACGACCGTATAAACGAGATCAACGGCGGTTAGTACGGTCGTAAATCATCGTCGTAATCATCGCGTTCGATATGGCCAGTTTTCCGAGAACAGGGGCGGCTCAGGTGGCAAAAGAGGCCCCTTCAGATTCGCACGGTAGTTTCGTTATTATTACCGAGAAGTCGTAATATGAATCATTGTTATGTCGACGTCTTAAGTTTCTACCATTGTAAAATCGAAGAATCTCTTTTTGATGAATCTATTTGTTTGAAGAATCCTTTTTTTATTATTTTTTTTTAATTATTGTTAATTTCGTTGAGTGATTACATCTATTCATTATTCATATTCGAATCAAAGTATGATGCTTATTTTATTAACTCTAGAATTTATTACTATAATAATATGATGATAAAAATTTTGAACAATGGTAGATTAAATTTTATTCGATTGAACGATGCAATATAAATATAATGTACGCGTTATTAAGGAAACGATAAAGGGAAAACTCGTCGATTCGAGTTAGCGCCGACTTTAGAGTTTTATGGTGATTCCATGGGGTAAGCGCCACACAACACGAACACAACATAGAATGTAGGTTTTTATGTTTACTTTGTGGCCAATAAAGCCACGAATGCCACACACACAGCTCTTTGATTTTATTTGCATTCGGCTCGTTGCGCTCGCGCATTACACCTACACCCGGCAACCAACACGTTCAACCGACACTACACAAAATGCATTGATTTCCAACCGATTCCTATTTAAATTCAATTAAACTATACATTTATAATCATTTAATTTAAATTCAAGTTGATTCAAATATATATTTCAATATAGGTGAACCTTGTTTTTATATATTCAATATTGCTTCAAATAATTTATTGGTATGTCTTTAAAAATGTTTCGAAATTTTCTATTTAATATTTGTGAAATATCAATTATTACCGAAAATTAAGTAATTAATATACAAATTTAATATAAATGGTAAATGTTTTTGATCATGGTATATCGTCGCCCACTCGATCGGTGCACTCGAAGGTGGCCGCCGAATGGTGTTTTACGACGTCCACCAATAAAGTAATTAACGTTTTATTAACAATATACGATAAATATATAAATTTATTTGCATATTCATTGTTGAATTTTATGGCTCACATAAAGTTTTCTTTCTATATTTGAACAATTTTCCGGACGAACGTATTTGTATGGGTTCACGTATAGAGACATCTGTGGGCCGTTTTCCAAAAGTATCAAAGGAAAAATTTATTAGACGAACATTTTATTTAAATAATTTTATCACAATGCATTAATGTAATTATTTTTTATAACTCATTCATTTTGAATATGCAAATTTTATATTGGCAATCGTGAGGAAAATCATATTAAACATTTTTTTCGGTTTGTCACAAAAAATTGAGATATCAGTCCGAAATAAATCGAACATTTAAATTGATACGTCATTTTCAACACGTCCAAAACACGCATGTCCGATTTTTTCGAAGGAACACGACCGTTTTTCATTGTTTCACCGTCTCGGTCGTTCTATCGACGAGATTTACAACGGCCGCCCGTCCGACCGAACGAAAAGGCGAAAAAAATACAAAAAAGACCGAATAAAATATATAAAGACGAGCGAGTGAAAAAAATCTGTACGATGACGTCGTTTTTTCCATCGGATACGAACGCATCTATACTGTACAGAAATGTACTCGTTTGTTTTTATACTTGCGTTTAACAATTCGGCTTTTCGTACGCGCGGTACAATGTCTCTGTCTTTGGACGGAAATTCGGTAAGGTTCATTCATTTTAATGTCCGTTTTGAAAAAAATGCGGTTCGGTGCGTTGTTTCGAGTCCCCTTCTTTTTCGGGTCCTGTGAGATATTTATTCGTTCGTTCCTGATGTAGGAAAAAAGACATCAAAATCCCGGTGTGTGGAAATAAAACGCGTCTCTACCCCGATAACAAAGACTCCCCACGTCGATCAGGCAACTTCACACCTGATTATTTTTACTTTATACTTAATTTCTTACAATCAATTTTCAACCAAAAGACACGAGTAATCCATACCTATGCACCCATCGTAAACACATCTCAGATTTTTTACGAATCGACCAAAAAATCCTAAAATTAATACGTAGGATTTTTTACTGATTAAGGAAAATCGATGAAACTATAATTATAGCGTATACGTTTTTGCACTTTGTCCGATGCAATTATTGACGAACAGTTTGAGAATCTCTGCAAGGGCACCCACACCTTGGAATCAGACGTGTGAAATGGTTTGTCCGTATATATCTGGTGGTATGTAGAGCCATAAAACACGGACCCCATAACGCACCGACTAATTGATTCAATAAAATTCGGAGACGACAACTAGGGTACCCCATACATCACATTGCCACTTACGAATCACACATATAAAAACAAACAAAAAATTGATGCAAACATTAACAGATGCATTTCTAATAATTTAACATTTTTTATCATCAATGCATCAATATAGTTTTATCAAGTTATCGTCATAAGTTTAACATCATATTATGAAGTTTAATATTAAATATTCTTATAGTTAAACTTGATTTTGTTATTGAAAATAAATAGATGTTAATTTAGGCTAATCTTATAGGTTTTTGGTGTGTAAAAAAATCAAGCAAAACGACACTAGCCAAAGAGGCGCCTCAACAAATCATTGTATAATCACACATTTATCGGCGCGTTTCCTACGGTGATTTTCACACACTCGATGGCCTGCTCGTTGGGTAGTCATACCTGAACGATGTAAAATTGTCGTAAAGATAAATAAAACACGTCGTCTGGAGGCAGGTGTTGAGAACGTTTCTAATGAAAGTGTCCGACCTAAGGGTGGTCCCACTATGTCCCCGCGATAAAACGGTCCTAGGGCAAGGGGACATGTGTTATTGTTATAGGTGGTACCAGATAATCGAAGGACCGTCGGAAAGAGATTATTGAGTTGTAAATGTGGACCTGGCGTATCGAATCGCCACGAAATTAATCCCCGACATTATATTTTTCGGAATTGTTAGGCTGTCGTTTGTCAAAGGAGGTTTTTTCCTCCGCGTCGCGTGTCCAAATATGAGTACAAATAGGGACTCGGTCAAGATGGTAATCTGTCTGTTTACAAAGCAATAAAGCCGCATGTTACAATGGAGCGCATAAATATTATATTCTCGTTTGTGTACATTGATATAAATATGAATAAATACCGACGAAAGATGACACATGCGCTGGTTGACAGGTGAAAAACGACATTCTTAGAGGAGATAGTGTCAAAACCTCACCACGGTCGAATTGGATGATCTTGAGCGATAGCGATTCTCAAATATCACTGAACACAGATTTTTGAAAAAGAAATACTTCAACTTTCATTTAAAAAAAAATTTAAATGCATAAATTTTTTAAAGTTATATTAAAATTTTGTAATATCCATAAGTGATATAAATAATATTTTATTTTATTATTTTGTTAACTTTCCGATTTGAGAATCTTAGTATTTTGTATTCGTACGTGTTAGACACAGTATGGAATTAGTATAGCAGAAGTCGTCTTAAGATTACACCTGTAATCCTCTTATGAATTCCGAAGTTCGGCGCGCGTCAACAGTTCAACACAAATAAGAATTTTCCAGTTGATAAATGACGTTACCACAAAACGACAATCAACAAAAACATGACAAATCAATTTCAACATTTCCCCCATCGTCCTCGATAACACGTTCACTTTCTACTCAAATCGGACAGACTGTCAGGCCATGATTTGATGACAATGTCAGCATCTTCAGCATTTATCCTGTGTTCGACATCAGACGTTCTTCTCCAGAGAGAGTGGCATAACTCTTCGGCGTCACGATAACACACGGCGAGGGGCCGCTCACCGTTCGGTAACGAACAATCATAAATTTATTAAGTTAACCCTTCGACCCATCGGCGATTTATATTCATAAGGCTTCACGTGACCCATACGCGTAGTGGTGACCATCGGTCAATGAAAAAAATCACGATTTTTTATACTGAAAACTCAGACGAAAGATTGAAAATTTTTGTTCAAAAAAATCGAATGTTGAAAATATCTGTTAAAAAAAATCTTGATTGTTCTGGTCGTAAAAAGAATATGGTTACCCTGTCTGTTTGATTATTATCTGATTTCGATTTGACCCAATCATCGCCCCCACCGGAGACACCTCTGTTTCACCTTTTCGAACGTATGAAATATATTCAAATTTATTCAATAGGGGTTTCGTTATTAAATTAAATTTTCATCTTGATAAGACCGGAACATTTTATTATGGTATATGTGTCGACATCAATCAATGCTCCTTAAAGATCTCGCTTTGTTTCTTTTTTTCGACGTACGTTTCGTATTAGGAGCATTACGAAATAATCTGACGAATGTATCGCGATACATACTATTGTTATGATAATTTTAAAATATGTGAGTATGGAGGTGTGATTTGTATAATTTATGTGCTTAATAATTGATGTTTTGTTTTGTGTTAATTGTTCATCTGAATGTTTATTGGTTTTCGCTGCTGTTTCAAATTGATTTTATGTGTTAATTTGCCATTGATTATCGAAAAAAAAAGTTGGTACAAAGTTTGAGAAGTCTTGTTCATCTTATTTATGGCGTAATAATAATGTGAGATATTCAAATTCACATGTGACAGTTCACTGAATCATTTACACTTAAGCGTAAATTTACAACTTTATTAGAGACGAAAGGCAACGTGAATATAAATGACAATAATCACTGCATTTAAATATCACTTTACGCATTTTTACAAGGTACTTAAAATACTCCAAAAATATCCCCGGCATCATTCAATAATTAAAACCAACAAAAAACGGTGGGTCCAATAATTAACGTGATTAATTCGCGTGTGGTCGGGGATATTTTTTCGAATACATGTAAAGTTTTGTTTTACTGTGGGATTCGTCGAGATCAAGATATACTAGTTTGCCATCGTCAAATGTATATAATAAAACGCCATCGGAGCAGAAAAATTAGACCCTTCATTGACGGAGCGAATGACTGATCCGTTTGGACACCACGTAAAAACTGGTATCCAACACCGCGTACGTGTCGTTATAATAATACTGTTTGTTCCCTGCCCTTTCGTCTTTTCGGTCGTGTTTTGCGCCTAATTATCTCGATATCGAATCAAAAATAAATAAATAACACGTATCACAATATTTCGACGATAATAAATGCTAAAAAAGTTGTGGCTCGACAAAAAAGGCGCCTGTCAATATAAATATGCCATATTGTAATTAATTTCGTTCACATTAGAGACTCGCGCCGGAAAAATGCCCAAAAAATGTGTGCCCGCTCGATCGTTTGTCAATATATACCTTGTGTATTTTTATTACATACCATCGAGAGATACCGATGTTCGAATTGCCGTTTTTTGCCGGTTTCCACACGCTTTTTTGATTAATAAATAAAAGCGAAATTTATGTGCGCCCAGTGCATTAACAATACGTATACGTTTAATTGTATTTATTACGAACTCATGAATGATAATAATAGAATTTAAATAAAATAACTTGTTTTAAGAGCAATAGACTTCTTCACCTTTAACCTCTATCGTACAGAGCAGAACGGGAAACTTTTATATTCAATTTATTCGAATAATTTGAATATATAAAAAGATCGCGTCGATACCGAAATATTAGAGGGATGAAGACATTTTTATTATGTTTTAACTGCATCGAATTTCAATTTCATACCATAGATACTCGAATTTCATCGAAACGATAAAATAAATAATACGATTCGTACCTGATTTCGAGTTATCCAGCTGCGAGCGTTGACGCCTGATGTCATCACAGACGAGACAGTCGACCGCCGAACATCCTGCACAAAAACAAAGGTGTGTTTCGATCAGGTATTTAACAAAGTCTTTTTTAAAGCAAACGAATATTTCCTCTCGAGTACAACACGGTCGATAAGCACGTCCGACTTCGACAAACAAGCTGAAAAAGATCAAAGTCGCGCATCGTGCGAAAAGCTACGTTCCAGGAAGAACTCCTAGAAAGTTGGCTCATCTCGTTGATGGGCCATCATCGTGGTCTTCGGATCGTGTTCGCCCACGCTATATCGGCAAAGGTTTCAATGACATCATTGCCATTCACAAAACGTACGTGCGTTATGGTGAGACAGTTCATTGTTCACGCATCGGCGCTCTATTGGCGCTGCTATTGTTGTTGAATCAATCAAATCGAAAATAATGGTAACTAGCAGTTCGTTCGCGCTACGTGACAATTTGATTGATGTCTGGCATGTTAAATGTGTCACGGAGTTTGAGCAACCATGTTAAATTGAAATTCAATTGAATGCCGAACGTAAAAAGACAAGATATCGGGTGTGTGTGGTGTTGATTTCGTATCGTGCGGATGGAAAGTGTGTGTGACCTTTGGGTTATGTTTGTAGGAAATGCATTGAATAATTATAAATTGATCAATTAATGGTTTTTTTGATGTTCTTAATTATTTATAAATCGTGGTTCTTATTGATCATTGAAGTTTAGTATTATAAAAAATGCAGCTAATACATAAAGATGATCATATACCAGAGATTTTATTTTAATTATATACATTTTAAGTATTCAATAGATCTAGAATTATCTAACCTTTCTCATAAATTAAAGAAAAATGTCTGAATTTCTGTTGATATATTGGAAAAACTTTGACTTGCAATTAATTTTATTCAGATAACACGATCAATTCATGTTTTTTTTACAAAGAAAATAATATAAATAACCTATGTAAAACTGAAGGGTTTGACAAAGTCATAACTTGTTAATTTTCAATCAATTTTTATTTTATTTTTCTTAAACTTTATAGATCATGATGATCTATCATCTTATGTACACTAACGTGGCTACATACTACGTTCAGCAACAATTAAAACTCATTGGGTTTTTCGATTCCAGGAAAAGGTCGATAGTTGAAAATTGAAGAAAACACCGCTCAAAATAATACATTTTTGGAGATGCAATTTATACTGATATTTTTCTATGGGATTTTCAGTACCCCAAAGTCAACATTTTTGTTTGTTGATTTAATAAATGAAAATATGCTTCATCACTCATTATTAATTAAAGTTATAAATATTGCTGGTATTTCTCTGAGTTTCAATAATTGATACTGGAATTTAAAAAATAAGTTTTACTCGTTCCTGGACATCATATGTAATCATTTTAATTTCCAAGGGTTGCTCTATCATCTGTAAAAAAAATTGAAAATGAACAAGTTACGACTTTTCCAAAATCCTTTAATCTTTCAATGCAACTCTATGTAATTTAAACAGAAAAAATCAAACATCACAAATTATTGATGCCATCTACAAAAAAAACATCCACCTCATCACTCAATCACGAATCTCGCACATCCGACCACAAAACGAAAAGCGCTCAAACGCCAAACGACGTCGACGACGATCCTCTCCGACCATTATCATTCCGGAAATTAACATAATAACGGGTGGTGTACACGTCAACGGGCGACGACAACGATGACGTCCGTCCATCCGTCCATCCATCCATCCATTCCACCATCATCCAGCCATCGAACAATGCCGCTGCTGGGAGGGTGTGGTCGGTGGTCACATATTTCGAAACACGCCCCTCCGGCTCGGTGGTGAATGCAAAGCAGGAACGCGACTGGCATCGCGAAGTACTTCAATGGAATCGTATTTCGATGGCGTGTTCGTTGTCAGTGCCTTTCGCTTCGAAGGCGTCGCTTTAATCGATTTTTTCGATGTGAGATCGATCGGGGACGGTTTTTCAAATGTTTTTGGGAGGTGGGAGGTGTTTTGGTGGGGTTTGGGTCGAAGGGATTGATGTAGTTTGACTTATGTTGAAAATTTGGATTGAAAATTTTGAAAGGGTTTGGGTTGTTTTGTAAAATTTTGTTTTGGTTTATTGGTATTATAATGATTAAAAAATTATGTAAATTATTTTTTTTGCGGATTAATCGATTTTTTTTTAAATCAAATAGGTAACGACATCAATGATGGATCATATTTCTGTAGTTGACAATCTCCTAAAAAACTTAAAAATTAAAGTTATTAAAAATGATTTTTTTTTCTGTTTTAACAAGCAGCTTATCGCATCTTTACCAAAAGATTGTCATCTTTAAAAACCTAAATTTTTACATTCAGCTATAGGTATTATACATGGTCCATCACTGGTGTCGTTACCCTAATATTTTTTAGTACAATATTTGTGTTACTGTTACCAATATAAAATCAAATATAAATTAAGTTTAACTAATAATTTTTAAATATTAAAATATAATTGAGAAACATTATTTGTGCATTCATTAAATTTTATTTTATTATCACTTGAACAGCATGTACGTATCACAATAAACATTAAGTTCGAATGAAGTGTGAGCAATGACATTAAATTTAAGCACTGTATAAAAATATATATGTTGTTTTAATAATGAGATTCAATCTTTGATGTTTTAATAATAATAATGTAAAGTTTATAAACAAATATTTTATGAAAATTTTATTATAAAAAAATGCAGCCTTTACACTTCTATTGTATTTCTACTAAATGGTTTCTACTAAATGGTTTCTACTAATGATTTAATTGTTTATGGTTTATTTAATAATTCGTAATCAAATCAATTTATTATTTGTTAATTTATCGCTTAACTTTAATAATGATTCAAATCCAATACAATCAATATAGATAAACCATTTTCTAAAATTAACAAACTCATTATTTTTTTTAAACACACAAATTTTTCGAAGGCATCGATTAATTAACGCGAACCTTTGAGAACCTCAGGTACATATAGACGCACGTGAACTCTGAACCTCTAAGGAATTCGAAGAGAGCACAGACGACGAAGAAAAAAGCCGCCCGTCGCGCACGGCCTCAGGAGCGGCCACAAAGTGACGGGTCGCTTTTCCACCGGCTAGCCGCCGAAACCGCTCACACAATTACGGACCGGCCGCCCGTTGAATGGAGCAAGTGCGCTCAGACACTGTAATTTGGAATTATGAATGAAACGAAGATTGCCGTCTCTCTGTGTGCTTCAAAGTCGTATCGAAATGCGCTTTTATTACGAGCGACTATTGTCGTTGTAATGAGCGATAATTGGTCTGGCGTTGCGTGACTTTTCGTTATATAAATATTTGGAGTGTTTGGCGATTGATGTTGAGTGTAAGTGAGGTTCAATTATGTTTTTATATCGGTAGATTCTGTTTTGCGCAATGTAAGAAAATAATTTGTTTTTGATCGTTGTATGGAGTTTGTATACATATGCAATATTCATTTCGAAGTTGTTTCCAATGCTTTGATATTTTGATAAGAGATGGATATCAACAATATCTTGTATCAGGATAATTTCAGATATACATATATTTTAACGATTTTTTTTTAATATTCCACTCTGATTCCAAAATATTCATAAACCCCTCAAAACATTGTTTAAACGTGAAAATGATGAAAGCTACGGTTTAAAATTAAAAAAAAATTATTGGATTATTCTTTTGAAATAAAAATAAAATGATACATTTAGGAAATTCTGTAAGTTTTCGTCCAAGTTCTGAATTTAAGAAAAATTCTTAGTACGTTGATGTCTAATTTGTCGAATTAATATTCAAATATGTAAATGACAAACTTTAATATTCAAAATTGAAAATAAATAAGATTTTAAATTAAAAATTAAAACTAAAATAATGTTATTAGGAATTCAACGAGTTTTTGTGCAAATTTCATATTCGGGTTTTGGGTTTCGTGCTTCTATGGAGAGAAATGCTTATTAGATTGATGTCTAATTTGATTTTATAAAAGTCAAAATATTTTAAATAACACAAATGATTATTTCATAAGTCAATGATTTTTGCTGAAAACAATGTGATTTAAAAATTCATAATCTTTGCAACATATCAGAAAAAGTCGTCCAATTTATTTTCCCAACTCGATCATGAAGATCGTATACATTTTCGGTGACTATTTTCATAGTCTCCCTCAACATGGGGGCCGTGTACGCACGACATTATTTATTATTTATATGCAATGGTGGCCCATTGTTTTTCTCATGATATCAAAAAGCGTGGGCTTTGTCGAAATCCAACGACGATATGTAGTCCGCAACATTAAAATTAATAATCACTAATGTTAGGCCGCGGCGGACCGGAGGTGCACTAAATCAAAAAGGACGTCGCTTTGAATAATGAGCGTTTCTATTACGACATTACAACATTACAATATAATATTATACGGTAGACATCAAAAGGAAGTGTCGGCAATTTCGGCCGCCGATCAATCATCGGCTCGCGCGATAAGCGTGGGTGCCTTATAATGTAATTGATTAGAATTTTGACCCTTGGGTGCCAGGAAATTTGTGGGCCTCGATCGATTATGATTTTAACAAATTGTAACCTCTCTAGTGTCGATAGGCAGATTAATCGTTTCAATAATAGCCCGAGATTGTGATCGATATGACTGGGGCGGCTAAAAATGAAGCGGGAGACGAATTTCTATCGAGCTTTTAAGAGGGTTCGCGAAGTATTAAATTTAATGTTGAGATGGGTAATGATTCAGCGGAAAGTCGTTATTCGTTTAATCAAGATATGATTTGAATATTTAAAATAATAATAATCGATTCCCGCGCTTTAGCAGTTCCGGCTTGAGAACATTTCATATCGACAAAAACGATCGAGCCAATCATAAAATTTGCCAAGTTTTGCATGACGTCCGAGTTTTAAAAGAACCACAATTTATCGTTTACGCTACAACAATATTGGGGAGTGAATTTATTATTTCGTGCCGATAGATGACTATCAAGAACGCTTCGATTTTTTTTGGCCGATCGTAATATAAATTTTTATTTTTTCTCCACGCTTCGAATTTCCTCGGCAGTTTCCCAAGCGAGAGATGATTCATTGTTGAATGGTGACCGATTGGAATTTTGATATACAGTCGTTCCCCAATTTATATTATACATCTCAATAAAGTTTTATGACCACTTAAGTATTAATTATTTCATTGATTAGAATTATTTTTAAATTTTTATTCTAAGAAATCTATAGAAATCTTTATTCTATATTACTCTAGAAATCTGAAAATTTTGTAATGCAATGTAGTAAATATTATAAAATATTTAAAAAAAAAATTTTTCAAAGTATAATTAAGAATAAATAGTTTGAACTGTAATTGATTTTTATCAAATGGAAGCTGTTTTAAATTTTCTTTGTGCATTTGATAATGTACTATACTAAAATATTGGGATTTATGATAAAACCTATGATCAAGTAATCATTGACTTTGATAGTAACAAATAAAATATATGGACCAATGAATTGAACTAGTTTCATAGAAAATCTATGATCTAAGTACCGGAAAATCGAGGGGTGAGTTTACGCAGTCGTCGCTCACAAACCACGTACATAAACCACCTCGTTTTTCTCTACTCCAACAAGGAGGTCGAAGAGGAGGAGTTGGCCGCTTTCGATGTCCCTGTACTCCGTCCAAGGAATTCGAAGACTTCCATGTCCTGGCGATGGGGGGGCTCAGGAGGGGCCACCGAACACGATCCTCGCATTCTTCGCCGTCGTCGGAATTCCACGTCCAGCCCGAGATCTAATAAGTCTAAATAAGTCCTAGGATCTCGAGGACCTCCCGCCGGAGCCGGAGGACCGCGGCCGCGTTCCCAGAATCGTAACATCTATATCGACGGCGATGGCGTGTTTTGTTTGTATGTTCGCGCTACGCGGACCACATTTCGGCCGTATATCATCCGATTGTTTTTTCTGTTTTCGAAAATATTTCGGGCATTTACGGCGCTAGGATGTCGCCTGTCGATCGGGTCGTATTTCACACGCCGACGCTTTTCTGGGCATGTAGGCTTTGACCTCTGCTTTTGTTTCGGCTTTTAATGCGCCGACGGGGTTGAGTCGGATTTTTCAACCTTGTTTCGAATTAATCGGGAATGCTCGAAGAATTTTTCATCGGTGCATGTACGTCTTTTCGAAATAAATTGGTGTTTGATGCATTATAATTTGTCAAATATATTTATGTGAACGATTCGTATGATGAAAACAATATTTTTACAGCTTTTAGACTCCAAATTCAGACTTTTACAAATAAAATTTAACTCTTTTCAAAACAAATTTATCCAATGGAAAATTATTTTTTATAAATTATAGGTTTTAAATATAATATGTAGAAATAAACTATAGTTAGGGTAATATTATTGTCCACAAGAAAACAAAGTCCATATTATTGTTTTGTGTATGTAAAAAATTATAAAAATCACCGAGGTTATCAAAGTTAAATTGAAGAATAGATTGTATTTCATTGATTACTCAATGAAATACAATCTATTCTTCAATTTAACTTTGGTAACAAACACGATTTATGCCGTCAATAGTCTTAATATAATATTACGTTTTCGATGGTTGAATTTGATCTGAAAAGGATAAAATTTGATATGTAAAAAGCTGAATATGATTTGAAAAAGTTCGAATTCGATTTGTGTTAGCTGAACTATGAAATAAAAAAAAATGTATTATGAAAACAGTATAATAATATTTGAATCTATAGTATAATTTTTCATAATAAAAATAGTTAATTTTAGTATATGTGCATACGTGCATTCATACAAATATTTGAAACAAACAATGTATGTTTGTCAATTCCCATAATATTTAATTAAAGAAAAAAATCCTAACAATGATATTTACCTAGTGTTTTTTATAACATTCTTTCGTTACAATAAATCGTCACTGTTTGTACTGAGTCTATTTATTTTTCCGACATCGGCACAATACCTAGAACGCCCAGCGTTGAGCAAACCGTGAAAAGTCATCAACGATAAGATTGTGTTCCCGGTATTGTCCCGGTGAGCACTTCTCCAGAATGCTTTATTACCGCGATTTATCACCGTTTAAGCCCGATTATGCAGAGGAATTATCAAACCGCGGAAAATTCCCCGAAACGGAAAACTCGCTTTGAGAAAAATTGCGCACCGACAACGCACAAAGAAAGAGCATTTATAATTCGTTCCGGAGGTCGGTTAATAACGTTTATTGTCGGCTATTTTTCTCCTCTCGAGCCTCGGCATGCGACTTTTTATTGATTTGCATATCGAGAGACGACGCCGACATGCCGGATGGGTCGTTTTTGCGGCGGTCCGGTCTTGTACACATTGTTCCATAGATGTTGAGGATCGAGGAGAAGAAGACGCTGGCTTGTATTTGTATAAACGAGAATAATCATCGTGAGGCCACGGGCATTGCGTCTGCAAAAAATTGCAGAGACGGCGCGTGTCGGATCTGTTTTGTCGGTGTTGCGCAGATTCGGGGGGTGTTGATGGGTTTAGTAAGATGTGACTTGCGGTTTGGACTTTTTTGTTGAAATGTGATCGGCCGTAATCAAGAGAAAAAAATAACGTGTTTAAATTGTTGATTGGAAAATTTTATTTTATAAATGAATATATGGGTTTTATTTTTAATACAATTTTTATCTTTTTGAACCACTAATTAATAAAACTAAATAATATGTGAGAATATATGCAAATTGATTCAATTTCGTACTGTGGTCATCAGTGAAAATTTTGAAAAGATATTATAATAATTTCAATCTCTGATAATAATATCGTTCTTAAAAGTTCTATTCTTCTTATCTTCGTATCAAAAAAATTCTAATGCTATTGAAAAATCTTTATGATTATAATTTTATAAGTTGTAGGCACTTAAATGATAAAAATCTTATTGAACAATGTATTAACAATTGCAAAATTGTGATGAATTTGTATTTATGAATAGAAAATAGGTATATTGCAAATCCGATGATTTTCATCTTTTTGAAGCACCAATCAATAAAATTAAAAGATATATGAAAATGAATGCAATTTCATACCAAATGTCTGTGGAAATTTTGTAAATAAATATATATTTTCAATCTCCCTTTACTTGAAAGTTCTATTTTTCTTATCATTGTGTAAAAAAATCTAAAATTATAGAAAAATATTTATCACTATATAAATTTTAGGTACCAGGTATAATGTAAATTTTATTAAATAATATCAAGATTAAATGAGAATTGATTTGCAAAACAACTCTCAAAAAATTTTCACCGAAAATCACCGTGAAAAATTAAATATCAAACACATTTTTTTTCAAACATGATACGAATCCAATATAAAATCCCCAAAAAAACACAACAGTCAACAATAAAACTCGATTATTAATAATCAATTTGCATTCAAAATCATATTACATCTACGTCCGATGAAGACGCAGCATAAATCAATCGACGCCCCCGCACACCCGGGTAACAAAAAACGCCGAAAACACCCAAAAGACCACCTGAAACAATAAAAAGCTTATTCTTCAGTGTTAATTTGTCGCGGGCCGCCCATGTCCCGGGCCGGCTTAGGCGGGACAAAACGCTTCGTGGTAAGCCCCGCCCACCGTCGCCACGCCCACCGACCGCCGCCACGCCCACTATAATAAAAACACTATAATCGCATTTACATATGCACGCATGCCGGAGGAAGACGTCTCGGGGTCTTCGGAGGGACGGCGGGGCGGTGGGGTGGCTGAGGAATGTGGAGGAATGGAAGGTTCTGTGGTGGATGAGGAAGGGCTGATGATGGTGATGGTGATGGGTTTTGAGGGAAAAAGTGGGGTTGGGTGGGTTTTTTGGGGGATGTCTTCGGTTGTAGTTGTTTGTAATGGGTGTTTGTTGGAAGTGTTTTGAATTTTTTGTTGGGAAAATGTGAAAATTTTTTTGGAAAATTTTGACTTTGATTCGTTGTATTAGAATAGATGACATCTTCTTATATTTAATATTATATTTTTTAATAAATAAACAAAATATTCATTATATTTATGATCAAATATAAATACTTTTATATTAAAATCAGTCGATCAGTTTTTGAGAAAATTTTCTTTTTCATTTCATCAATATTTTGTGTATCATATTGAAATTTTTCATAATAATATTTCAGTACTAAAATATTCAAAATATTACATTACAAATAAATAAATAAAATTTTGATCATATTAACGATTTCGTATAAATAATTTTATATTAAAATCAATCAATCAGCTTACATATATGAAATTTTTCTTTTTCATTCCAAGAAAATTTTATGTATCATATAGAAACATTCAATAACATCCTAATAAATACATATTTCAGAATGATCAAGAAAAATCTATATTATATTAACGAAAAATATATAATAAATAATCTATAATACCTATATCTTTCGCAAAAGTCAGAATGTATTACAAATATTCATTTTTTAACTGTTGAATGTGATATAAATCTTATTTTCCAAGGAAATTTGATTGATTGATATATTTATATAAGAAAATTTAAACTTTCGTTCATATTTTACTGCGGTTAAAACGCCGATTTCTTCACAAAGCGTTGTAAATAAATTGAATTGTGTGTTATAAATAAATTTAACGGCGCTGCATAAATATGTAGTTTATTTACATAAACATTTTGTCTCATAGTGAATTTATTCCGCTAGTTCGATTCTTTATTTGAAAAATATTGAAATTATGTTTTATGTCATTGAATTATTTCATACATTCGGTTTAAATATTGTATTGATTTTGAGTTAATATAATGGGCGAATGAATCATAATAATGTGCGAATATTTTTTTTTTCGCTTAAATATTTTCTTTATCAATGCTCGTATATTTTCCTCTTTTCAAAGCAAATATCCATATATGGCATAAAATTTAGTCATTAAAATTGTGAAGATTCTCTATAATATTACTTTTATTATGCAAATTCAATTCATATATGCCCATAAAAGCACATTAATTTTATTTAAATCGTCATTGTGTTTAGCTGCTAATTAGATTACAGCAATGAATTATTCAGCGTTTACAGCTTCAATTATTTAACACTAATTATAATATTTTAGAATTGCGAAAGAAAAAAACATTATAAATATTCGAGATAATCGCCGAAGATTCGAAAAAAATATTTTTATTTCATTTTAATCACTTTGAAATATTAGGTACGAGCTTGAAACCGACGACCTTTCCGTTCGGCATTCAAAGACGCATCCTTTGGCATGGCAAATTTTATTGAGACGTATAAATCAACTGTTAAAACAAAAGACAACAACAGACGTTTCTCGTTTTGTTATTCGGTCTTCGCGCCAAAAATAAAACAAAAACACATCGAAGCGAAACAACAACAATACACGAATGTACAGAGGTCATCGATAATTACTGTCAAATTCAATATTACATAAAAACCATTACCCAAATATAAACACGCTCACGTTTCGCCAATTACATTCGAAAACGTTCTCATTTTTTGAGTGCGGTTTTCAGCGGTTTGGTCGTGCGAAAATTCCACTAAAAAATCAACAACGTAAAAAGGAAAAACACCATTTTTTTTCCCACTTGTACGCACAATATCGTCGTTCTAAACAAGTAGTGGACGTGACTTGGTATGCGGTCACGTAAAAAGCATTAAAGCTCTCGCAAAGTGACTCGGAATGGCGATCCATCATCCGGCGTCGCTTTTCGCACAAATTCCCCAAAAGATCGTTCTGGAAATATACAAAACACTACCAGCGACGGTTTTCAATCGATTTTTTATATTTTTATTAATTTTCGAAGCTCATAAAACGGGTAATAATGTCGAGAGCGCTTGCTATGTACGGCTGCGCACCGTCGGTGGTAACTTATTGTTTGCGGTTGAAAAACAGGACCCGTTTTTGAGGTCGTTAAAAGGTGAATTTGATTCGTTTTTTTATTACATGTATTCGGATAAAAAAGTAGACGCAAGGGATGTCGTTATTGTGTCGCTCGTTGTCGACGTTTCGCTATTCTTTTATACATTTTATTTTAATCCTTTGATGATCGGTTACACTTAATCTGAAATACGCATTCGAGGGTTGCCATGATTCGGTAATTGCAGGTTCGGTTATAAAAATGTTTGATAATCGAATCGTGTGATTTCGAATCGAACCGCACCGATGGGTTGTCTGAATAATTTATTTAAGTAACAACATGTTTCGACAATGATTGCACAAAAAATAGATCAATACTCTTTCATGAGGTTATATCGTATCGATTTTGTATTATAAATTGAATCGATCTGTATTTCCCAACATCTCACCGAATCTTTCATACAATGGCACTTATATGAATACATCGAAACTCGTTGTCGCATGCAAATTCGCGATTTGTAACCGAACAGCAATACACGTCGAAGGCGGAGCAGAATCGAAGGGGTCGTCGTTACTTTTTTCCTTTTATTGCGATTTTATTAAATTTAATTTCGCATTCGGCCTCGAAGCCATCGGGGGGTTAACAATAACCGTACGAGCGTTCCGGCTCTTGCTTCCATATCTCACGTTTATTTTTTTATTCAATTTTTTTGTCAAAGGAGCGCTGACGATATTTGTGGCCGTTCCATAATCTGAAGATGCGCTGATAGTCGTCACAGTTGGAGGGCCGTTGAAGATGATTTCCGTTAGCCACCACTGTAAGTGTAATATTTTATTTGGACGTTATTAATCGGTATGAATAATTAAAACGTATAGCTGAAATCTCATTAAATTATGAGTTAATTGCTTGTTTTTTTTATTTATCGGTTCTTTTGATCATTGAAGTTAAGCGATTTATAGTCCGATCAATAGATGGATCTTGATAAGAGTCGTTAGCTTGAGTTTTTTTTAGAAAAATACGGTTTTGATATTCAATTTTTTTTATTATCATATGAAAAGCCTAAAACTTTGATAATATCAAAAAACTTTATTATAAAGCTACATAAACTAAATATAAAGATGAAGACCATCAATTTTAATAATCATCAGATATGGGAGATTCAAAATTGATTTAATAAATTTTTTAATCTAATAGCATATTTTTTATATTTTCGCAGATAGATGGCAGTAATATCTTTATAATATGCGAATTTTTTTATCTTAATTTCGATTATATTACACTTGGGTCTGTTTTTATGCGATAGATACGTTCCAAGGGGAGTCGCATATAAAAAAAATCGCATAAAAAAGACTTGAACTACATAGAAAACTGGGGGTTAGATTCTATTATTTTTACAAACCGCATAACTTCAAATTAATGTGATAGAATGCACCAAAAATCGCATTAAAAAGTTTATAAAAAAATTCATATAAATAAAAACACAATACATATTTATCTTAGAATTGCTTTATTAAAGTCTGTTTTACACGATAATCGTACAAATTATCGTTGTCAGTCAACATACATATTTAGTACAAAGTCTTATGGGATATTGGGCATTTATGGACAATACGGAAAATAATTCAAGATGAGAAAAAGAAGAAAAAATTCAAAATTACACACACATGCTTTGTTCTGAAACGTACTACTTACTGCAGCATCAACAAACACGCGTCAAACACACTCACACGTTAACGGTTGTATTATAACTTACACTAGTGTTAATTTTAGATTTTTTTGTGCGCATTCGCATAAAAAAAAACTTTGTCCTCTATAGAAAAATGAGGAAAAGGTTTCATTATTTTTGAAAACCGCATAAAAACAGACCAAAGTCTATATTATTATTATCTTCTGCAAAAAAAATCGACAAATCGATTACGCAATGATAATCGTGTGCAAATTATATAAAACAAGAATATCATTGAAAGTTTGAACACGATAAAAATAGATATACAGGGTCTTCCCCGGGACTTTGATAACTTCTAATCGGATTTAAAGTGACTTACAATTAGAGTCATGATAGAGAAGTGAGAATGATACCATTCCGAATGAAATCGGCTACAATTTTTTTATTTTATTTTTTTTTTTTTTTTAGAGGTAAAATTTGAGGGGGGGGGGGGGTAAAATGAAAAATAAATTGTAGCCGATTTTATTCGGAATGGTATCACTCTCACTTCTCTATCATGACTCTAAGTCACTTTAAATCCGATTAGAAGTTATAAAAGTCCCGGGGAAGACCCTGTATAAATATCAAAACCTTCTTTTACCAATTTTTTTCAGTCAAACATCCATTTTTTGATAACGACACATAATCTAACTCCACTTAAACAAGAATCAATATATTTAAAAAAAATCAAACCTTTTCACACATCTACCAACAAAAAGTCGAAACCACAATTGCGATTCAATAAACGCACCGCAACAAAGTGCGCAAACAGATCAATCGCTTACGAACACACTCAATCCGAAAAAGGAATGATGATGATCAAAAAGGCCGCTCTATCTGGGGCCCCTGAGGTCGGGGGCCCCGATGATGGGGCGCAGCACCCCGCGGCGCTGTCGCCGCCGGGGCCCCCGCTGGGCGCAGCGCCCGCGCTATGACAACCGACCACTTTCGTTCCGACTTTAATCAACTCTTTCGAATAATATATTTGAAAAAGTCCTTGTTGCCTCTCTTTTCCTCCGCCGCGGTTTTGTGATATTTCATTTTTACATTTTAACGCGCCGACGCCGCTCGCGAGGCTCCCAAATGTTCGATTTGTGTGTCACGAATTATCGCTTAATTATGACAGAGGTTTTGTGTCGGGTCGAAAGTTTGTTTGCGATTTTGATTTTTTGGTGTGTCGTTTTGAGGTTTTGATGGAATTTAAAAAAAAAATTATATTTGGGGATGTTATAAAAGTTTGAAAAGGCGCGGGTCGGCGTGTAATAAGACAGATCCTATGCATTTTAAATTGTTCGAATATTTGTAACTGTTGGCCGACAACGGCTTAGTCATGTGATATTTTTTCATAATAAAATTCATATATCGCTTTGTTATTATTTAGTGTTTCTTTTGTTGAGCACAGAAACGAGGACCCACGTTTTTTACGTTTTTGTTTTTTTATCACTTGGAAAAAATCGCCTTTTTTCCCAGTCAGGAGCCGAGATGATTTACCGAAAACGGCTTATAAATATGAAACAACCCCCCTCCGGAGAATTATCATGGAATTTGATGACCGCGGTTAAATTGATTTACGACGGATGATCTCCATAATAAAATAGCTGATTCTTCTGCTCCATGGTGTAGTTTTCCCGGCACGTTTCCTTGTACTTCTGAAGGAGTCGGCTAGATTCCAGAAGCGTTGACAAATATTCTGTCCTCGTAGGTGTTAACAATGAGTAGAAGGGACCTTTATGATTTTTTTCTCTCGAATATTATCATCGTTCGTTTCGATGACACAATGCGTCGTGTCAACGTAATAAAAAATCATTTATAAATGAATTACCTTGTTTACATGACGACTACATTATCATTAGCAGCGAAGACTTTAAATCATTCTTATTCATATACGGTGACCAAAAATGAAAATAAATAAACAAATCCCTTTGTAACATTGACACGATGATTCTTTTCACATGCATTGTTTAACATTTCATAAACAAAATCGTTATGTGTATTTTATACCCGATAAAAGAAACATGTTTCGAAATCGCCACTACTTTTTAATATTCAACATTTATCAATCATTTTGAATCAATTTGACATTGAAGATACCTAACAACAAGAACTTTTTATTAAATTCCAATGCGTTACCTGTACGATTCTCACAATACTGAATCGTTTTAAAAGACTCGCTTTCTCATACAATTTCTCTGCATCACACACGATATTTTTTTAAACAAATTTAAAAAAAATCAGCATTATTATACTCGCTTGATCGTGGCATTTCGGAGTGACAAGCGTGAAGATGTTTCATACATTCTGTTTCGCCACGTGAAGCATCCAATCAACGTCCCCGCCTGTCTTCCCATAAAGCCTTAATACGCCGGCTACTAAAACATTTCTTCAACACAAAGTGAAATCGTCGACCTGAAGATGAAAAAGAAGTCACCGAATGAAACCCGTCGCCGATTATGAGAGGGCTCGTTCGAATGCGACGCGATTCGAATGAAATGAGATTTTTCATATTGTATGCCAATACGAAATGTTTAAATGAAATACACGAAGAACAAAGATAGCTTAATTACGTCGAGGTTCTTTGATATGTGTCGATGGAAATTTCATTTTGTATCGAATAAAGAAATCTTTTATTTTAATAATAAAATTTTGTTCTTTATGAGATTATTTATATAACATTTCGGATCATGAAAATATATCGATATCACGACGTCTCAATTCACAAAAATTTGATTAAAAAATAATGAATCGACTATGCTAATGGTCACAAAGGAAGAAGTGTTCTGAAATGGGGTTATGGTTATATGGACGGTCAAAGGGGAACAGTGCGTGATGATGACAAAAACTAGAGCTGCGTTGACCTTTTCCCATGCCCATGGTCCGCTAACAATGTCCGCCTTTGTGCGGGCGCTTTTTTCGAAGCGCCGTCGCAAATTTTCCCATGGTCTCGTCCACTCTCTCTCTATCTACCGCCAACAATCAAACTGTCAATCCGATCCGAATTGATTTTCTGTAAATGGTAAAGACCCGTGACTCGGCGCCCTCAGCGGCCGATATCTACACGCTTTTTTCCTAAAATAAAATAAAATGATTCCGATTAAATTAGACCGATCTCGCAGGGTTATTTTCGTGATTGCGGAGATTCGAAATGCTTAGTTAGGAATGTGCTGTCGATTTTTTTTATTTTTACGTTGAAATATTACACAAACAAAACAATGCAAATTTATCCGCAGTACACGCAATTAAACGTGAGAAGTCTGCGGACGTCAGAGGATCGATCTTCGAAAACAAAACGAATCGAAAAAAATTAAATTAAATAACAAAAATCGCACCAGAAAAAAAAGGTACTCGAAGCGTGCGCTCGACAGACGTTAGATTGTTGCCCACTCGAAAGAAGAAGGCATGAAGAGCTTGCCGGGCCAACTAGCGACGAGTACAAAAAGCGACGAGGAGATTTTTGAAAATCACCTTGACCTACGACTCCAGAGAGAACACTCGTCGGTCGTATTTGACCTCATCGAACGGCGAAACAAAGATGGATTCCTCGGGCGTGAATCACCTCTTTAATAACTTCCTGACACGCCGATTTTAATGGCTCGTTAATATGCTAATGAAGCTTAATGTCGTGTAGGTACTCGGTGCGCGTAAATGTCGTAACGCGTGTACCTACGAAATGGTTTCTCGTAATTATCGCGGTGTGCGTTTTATTGGCGTATTGTATGTGTGCTGTGTGAATATTAGCGATGATAACGATTTATGTAAGTTGATATTATTCTTGGTGCTATGCGAAGGCGCGCTCTTTTATATTGAAGCACGTGCCGAAGGAGCGATAAAGCTGTTGCCACTTTTGTTTGATGTTCGAACAGTTTTAAATTTCGTATCATCACTCATAAATAAAATATTGAAATAATTTTGTAATCGTACATCAATTTTTTCCATATACCTTTTATACTTCAATTTCAACCTTATACAAATCAAATTTAATTTTTTAAAACTTCAAATTAAAACAAATTCAACCATCGAAAATTTATTTTCTTAATTTTTCAATTTTTTTAAATGAATTAATGAAAATACAAAAGAAACATTAACTATTATCCATAGTACCTTTATTCAGATTGGTTTATTTAAAAACACAATTAATTATGTATGTATGTAAAAATCACTAATTGAGATTAACAAATTCAAATTGGAGATGAGATTGTATTTCATTGATTACTATGACAACGGTTTTAATAATAACTTTCGATGGTTGAACTTGAAGTTAAAAAGGTTCAATTTGAAGTAGAGTTCAATTTGAATTGAAAAAGATTAAATTTGGGGTATAAAATATTGATAATCGGAAAATTATTGTTTTTAGGATATTATACAAAAATGTTCATACTGAATTTTTCTTTAAGTATTTTCAATTAAAATTACATTTAACTCTTTGCGGAATTATGGTTATAAATGTGTCTCACTTTTTTTGATACTTTGGATACATGGTGGGTTATTTTTTAAACCACCTCAAAAAAATTAAACTGCATATGCACAGCAGCTCAAAATTTATCCCACTGATCCCTTCTTATAGCATTTTTTTCCATTTGTTTTCTTTTATTTAATTTTTTTCTGTAATTTTGGTTTCTAGTGAATAGTTATGAATTTTTTTTTAAATATTTTTGAATAAAAACATTCTATGCAACTGGGTATTTTTTCCCCCAAAAATCCTGTGCCTCAATAAGTTAAAACATTTTAAATATGCAAATTATTAATTATAACTAAATATTGCGAATAAAGTGAAATAGTTTTTGTTTAAAATAAATAATAAAAAATTCCGAAGAGGATGAACCTTTATGCGGCCGGGCCACGCCAGCGACGGCCATTGTCCGCATCCTTCGGAAATAACACACTTTCTACGCTCGTCTCATTTGCATACAATCAACACTGTTCGGCTCATCGGTTGTTTATTGTTGTTTTCGAATACCATGTTTCGTTGTGACGAATCGTCGAAATCGAACCCATTTCAACGCCGATAGCGTTCGGGCCACAATGAAAATAATCGGCGATCGGAAAAAAGCGCTTTCAGCTGTCCCAAAAAATTCAGCTGTTCCAGATGTTGAAAATCTGGGACTTTTTTATTGTTCTGTTATTATATGAAAAATAGAAAAAATATGCGGCTCTCGGGCAACATGAAATATCGATCAGCGCGGTCGGTGCCTATTTAGTACGTGATTGCCGAAAGAACTAAAAAGGTGTTAACGTTTGTAAATAACGCTCGAAAATATTGTTGTTGGTCAAATATCCTGTGTGTGTAAAATTTACACCTTCCTTTGTCAAACAAGTATGTGTGTGCGCCCCGAAGACACGATGATGTTTGCTGACGACAAACAAGAACCATCTTCACTATCTCGAATACCTCGATGGAGAAGAAGGAAAAAAATCAAATTTTCGATATAGTTGACCCATTCTACGAATCGCAATGCGTCAAGAGCTTATCCGAATATGTGTATTCACAAGAAAATTCTTGGTAATTGAAAAAGTACAAATAAATAAAGTTGTTCATAATACCAACCATAGATCTCATTAATTGTAAGAGGAATCCAGTTTATTATTTGTGAAAAACTCACATGAGATATTATATAAGTATATACTTACATTTTTTACATATCAATCTGAAATTTAGCAAAATGCTCGAAATTTATCATTCGCTTAAAATAGATTTGCAATAATCATTTAGTAAATATCTTATTAATTACTTTTTGATTATGAAAAAATCTATTTAAATGTAAATTCCACTATAATTCTCATATAAAATCTTTAATTTTCATAAAATCCGTGCGTAAAAAATATGAATAAACTTTCAAACAAAATCATTCAATAAAAAAAATACATTCGTACCCATTGATTCAACAATTATATAAAAAAAACCATGTCACATAACCGGATGAATTTATCGTCAATTGAACGGCTAATTAATTGCGATAAGCTCAAGTCTCATATGCATGTTAATCTATTTCTTTTTTCTCATTTTGTTCTTTAGAAGCACTGCGATGATTTATTAACCGGTTGTGATCCGTGCGAAGACACGTACTATCTTGTCTAGACTCACATTTTACATATCTTATTATAATATTATATATTGTGCGCGGCCATGAATATATCATGAATATGCATAAACGCGTTGTGTAGATCGCAGAAATGCGATATGTAAATGGCAATGTCTAAATATACCGAATTTTGCGCGCGTACGCTAATTAAATGATTCGAAACGACAATGGCGATCGTAAAATGCGATAGTGAAATATTCGATGAAGATGACAATGGCGGTGACAGTTCAATGATGTGATTCTTCTGACGAGTTGACAAATAAAGATGTCGACACCCACAAAACGGTGACAAATTGATTCTAATTTTATAACTAAACATATAATTTTCATAATAAAAACATCGATTTAATGCGATGTTAAGATCTCATCGGCGTTTTCAAAAGGAACGTATTTTATTCATAAAAAAAGACTCTAATGTGTTTTAATTGAGTTCAACAATTACCTCATAAAAAAGAGCGTCCATCAATTTTATTTCACATTTTACAAGCGAGAAATCTCAGCGGCTTCATAGAATAAATGCGTTTTCGAGCAGCAAAAGACGACACGCCAACCGAATAAATGGGCCACGATATAAAAATCGTCCGTGATGAATTGCTTGAAAGTGTATCATCAAAGGTTTCGTCGCACGTCCACTTTTCTTTTTTCCACTCGGAGAGCCACAAAGACTCGCTACTGAGATTGAAAAATGATGAGCGCGATTCAAAGACGAGTCGACGAGCCGGTGTTGAATGGGTTGACAAATGAGCTGGGAAGTGATTCACATACTCGGTTTATGGTCGCAGTGTCAAATAGAGCGTGCGTACTTCTAAAATGGTGAAAATTTTCACGGTCTGTGTTGTGTGAGAAAAAAATTCATACAATGACAAAAAGCATGAATGGAGTCGGTTCGAAATGTTATTAGTGTAGTATTTGTTCAATACGAAAATTATGAATATTGTGATTCAAAAATAATGTGCAATTTAATTGAAATACGATAGTCGATTCAAGAAATCACGCGAATTTTCAGCTGAATTTAGTTATGGGTTTCGTACTTTTATTAAAGGAAATACATAGCGCGTTAACGTCTAATTCGTTTGATATGCTTACCAAAACGCAAATTATGATTCAAAATATTTAAAGTTTTTTTGTTTCAAATTTAATTCAAACAATTGATTTCAAAAAAAATTCGTATAGATTTTGAATTTGGCTTTCATGCCTATAATTAGTGTGTTTGTATCCGTTTGTTTGTTTATGGCATATACGCATGTGTTTTATGTGATCCATTTTTTGACATCTACGTATTGATAAAATCGAAATATTCACTTGCATTGTTTTCCGACATTTTTTCTCTGTCGTGATTTATTTTACGGGTGGTTTATTTTATTATATGATTCTTATATCGATTCGTCATTAATTCGAAAAAGAGCTCTTAATTTTTCTTTAAATACAACAAATTTGTGAAAAAAGAGCTCAATCTGATTCAAAATGCTATGTGAAAAGTGGAATCCACTTTCGCGAGACTAGTCTCATAAGGCCACATAGTCACCGTTCGAACAAGCCTGGCTTAGGTTCATCAAAATTATTTAGAAAAAGCGTTCAGTGCACCAGGAAGGCCGGAGATCGCTTCGACAACGCTGAAAGTGCTACAATGCTGAAAGCAGAAATGCAGTGCTGCAAGCTGAAATGCAGATGCTCGATTGATAGCATGGAAAAAATAATAGGTTTTTCGGCTTTAAAAAAATGTGGCTATCTTCACATGTTATTAATGTTCAAACAATACGTATAAGGCCTTGAAAAAGCCGATTACAAGGAACAATATCAGCGAACCACTTTAGGAAAATAAAATGAAGTCCAAAGGGACAGGATGATTTGAAAAAAATTAAAATTATACTTTTTCAAATTAAGATAGATGTTATTTTTCTGATAACATCAATTTTTTTTTGAACCCGATGGGAATACGGGTATGCGATGGAAAACTAGCGAAAGACGCAGAAAATAAAGGGTATATGAAGCAGTTAAGATTTCTGCAAACATATTTACAAATTGCAGAAATCTAGGAATGTTTTCTTTATATTCTAGTGTTAATTATCTTAAATTCATTAATGAAATGTGAAACCTAAAAATATTGAAAAAAGTTTTTTATAATTTATAGAAAAGTGTTTTTTTACTGCAGTTGCCACATTTTTCAGGACGATTTTGAGCTTTGTCACGTAATCGAAAATTATGATCATATTTTTTTTAAATAGCCACAATAATTTAGACTAAAAATAAGTGAACGAATAATTCGAAAACATTTTTGATTCTAATTGTAAGAGGTAAACAATTTCCAAGGAAACTCTATATTTGAGCATTGGGGAGCTAAACGGGAGTTTTAATTTTTACCTTATTGTGAAGTATCAAGGAATAATATAAACTAAAACATAAAAATAAAGATTCAATTAAATTATTGAGTAAAAAATATCCAAAGAAAACGCATAAAAACTTATCATTTTGATAAATATAAAAAAAAATTCAGCTACCTCAGTACTTTGGAAGATAAGGGCTATAATTACAGTAAAATGGGGTAGTTCTAAATATTGCAAGTAGTGTAAAACAAAGAAGTGTTTATAACCTTATGAAATTAAATAAAAACTATTTTGATGGTTGCTTTCAAATCACTAATCGAATGATTTCTTTCATCATAATATATCGACCAATTTTCTAAATTTTAAAAAACTACATTCTACATTTTTTTCTAAATTTACATGGCTGTATGATGATAAATTTTCAAATAGATATTTCTGTGATTTGATACAGTTTTATTCCTTCTTACACTAGGTATATTAAATAGTTTTTCTCAAAATATTGTTAACTGTTCATAATTTAAAAAAAGTCAATTTTTCAAGGTTTGCGATTTCATTGACCGTTATTGTAATTTTGGAGTATAATCACTTTCAATGGACTGAAAGAAGCTCCTCAATTGTACATGGATTTTCAAATATGGAATTTTTGTTGCACTTATATCAATCTCGGAAAATGCTTTTGTAACCGTAGTTTATCAATAAGTTCAGAAAATATATCTGCTGCGATGTTTTTTTGAGGATGAAAATTCCTAATTGACTTTAAAATAAACTTCTTTTTTATCAAAGCTTTTTATTAACTTACTCTTTTTATTACTTCGTTCTTATCTGAAAATATTATATTTTCTGAAAAAAAAATTATTGTTATGCTTCATTTTATACATATAATATTTCGAACGAATCGTTGAATTCAAATTATTTTATTTATTTATAAAAATATCAATAATGAAACATAAGTAAAATAATAAATAATGATCATACGTAAACATAAAAAAGAGTAATGAAGCAATCAATTTTTAATGACAAAAATGTACGAAAATATAATAAACAAACGTCAATAGAAACTTTAATGAAGGGGTAAATTCGAAACCCGACATATAATATTCAAAAACAAACAAAATATATTCGGAAAAACATTATAATTTTATATTTACAAAAAATTGTACAACGCGCAAACATATGTCACTCTATTCAAAATTTCACACATCACTAACCAAATGGAACTCTCCTTACCGCTTTATTATTGTTATATTCACAATAACGCGTCTTACCTGGCCTCATGTGTGAGTGCCATAATCTCGGCTTGCTTCGGCGAACTCTGCTCACTCTTATACATACGAAGCACATCCCCGAAGATCTCCGGGAGATTGTAAGTCAAGTGTAAACATCCCATAAATCCAGCTCGGGCTTTGGAAAGCTTTAAATTACGAAGACCACACGCGCGAGACAGCTTGGCGTCGACGGCGCACTTTTCCCGAAGGATTATCGCGGGCTTTTTCGAAACAATCCGGTCTCGGGTGTTTGTTGCCTTTGTGTGATGTTATTCGATCCCGGGGGATTTTCCGAATGTTTGCCACTTTTTTTCGGGTCGATTTTGTTGCGAATTTCAAAGAAAAGAGACGATCTTGTGGCAACGGACGTCAAATATTTTAACACCGCGGTATTTTAAAAGTGAATCATTAAGGTGAATCACTACGCTCCGTATCGTGTGTCGAATATAAATTCAAATTACCTTTATAAATAAAAAAAAAATTAATGAGTATGTTTATAAATAAAATTTTGAATTAATCTCTGATGGATATTTAATTAGTGGAATTTTATAAATGATAAAATTTAATAAGCGCAATAACTTTTAATTTACCCAGTCTCGTTGCCCTTCGAATACCGAATATAAAAAGCAGAAAATTGCAATAAAGAAGCAGCTGCGAAGCGTCCTTTCGCACGGTGGACTGCGAAAAGCCTTGATGTGATTGTAAAGCAATTACTCGGTTCGCTCAGGCGTTTTTAAGCTTCCATTACCCCGGCCATCTACTCTTTAATTGTGTAACATAATAAAATTGCAAAATCGCAGTTCCGAATAATCCGGACATCACTTCGAATTCAGGTAGTTGGTAAATGGAGCGAAAGCGATGTTTTCTTTGCAAAAAAAAAATTCGCGTCGCATGAGTGTGTGATTGAGTGGTTGTGAAAGGGATTAAAGCCCCATATTAGGGTGCTACTTTTGAATGAGGTGTGCAAATATATCAAAAGGACACTAGTCGTGTTTGCTCGAAAACATATTTGCGGTTTGTACGAAACGAAAATAACTATATGTAGAAAAATGTCGATAAAATTTATCTGAACTCCGTGTTATTTTTTTTCTGAACACACTATAAAAAAACTCGGACTGTATAATAAATAAAACAAAAATGATGTTCTCTTAAGTTTATATTTAGTCGTGGACGGAAAATATCACTATACAAGCTTTTTAGGATTAAGAAAATAACACTTATACATACATAAGCATTTAAAGGTAGAGAAGTCGTAAAAAATATTCGTTGTACTTAAAAACTGTAATTAGGTATATTGTTTATTAAATTGTTCGATTCAGTAATACGATATAAAACATTGACTAAAAAAACATTGAGAAAATTCTTAAAATAATATCTTCAAAGCAAAAATATACACTTTTCAAATCTGTATAAATGCTTTTCTATAAATGCATCGTAAAAACGGATTCAAATAATCAGATTCATACAAAAACACGTGTACATATTGTTTAATTCAAAAGAGAGATCACAAATGCTATGCATGTCATATTTACAATAAATACATTTTGAGAAAATATATACACAACAAAAAATGAGATTCATTTATTCAAAGTCAGCCATCTTTTCAACCGATTCAAACATTAATCTCGACGGAAACGTTTCAACGAAAACACACCATCCATAGTCCTAATAACATTCAAATAAGATGGCAATCTCAGTTTACGTAATAAACATTAAGACATTTATCTAAAAAGGCACACTTCGAGAAATCACATTTTCAAAATTCATTTCGCTACGTCCGCACTGTTCAACACGGGAAAACTCGACCCGATAATGTCATTCAAAGAACCACTTCCACTCGAAGAGGAACCGGAACTGGACGTGGCTAAGCCTCCTCCTAAATTATGAGTGAGACTATGTCTTCTAAGGTCACAGTTCCTTCTGAAAACTTTACCGCACGACGAACAGTTATATGGCTTTATGTCCGTGTGGGTTAAAAGGTGAGTTTTCAGATTCGACCTCTGATTAAAGCTTCTGCTACATACAGGACATTTGTGTGGAGATTCTTCCATGTGCAGGATCTTGTGGACTGCCAACGTCCTCGATTGGCAAAACCCTTTGCCGCACTCGCTGCATTTGAACGGTTTCTCTTTTGAGTGGATGTACCTGAAAACGAAAAGAGAATTAGTAGAGTGACATTGACGTGTCGGAAAACCATCGGTTTGACAGTTTCCCATTTTGGACGTTATTAGCATACTAGAAGAACGTGCTCGTTTGAAATGTTGTAGAAAAAACTGGTCGACTGTGTGAACGACAATGAACTCGACCGTTACGGATGTTATACATTATTTTTGTGCTTATAAAATTGTATTGAAAATGTCGTTTGGTTGTTTATACGAATAGGACTGGCTCGTGCTGCTATAAACGATCAGTTCGGCTCATAAAAATATATTATACAATACGCGAAAGAATTCGAAACCTTTTAAAATATAATTTATTTCGAGTTGTCATACATGATTACAAAATTAAGGTCGAGTTGAGAAAATTATAAACCACAAACATCCATCAAACACATCGCACTCGACATTTTACCATTATTTGTCTTGAGCTCTTAAAATATCACCGTGTCTATTCTAATTACACAGCAAATGACGAGACCATTCTTCTGATTATAGGGTTATTAAAAGGTACACGCATCCCACAATGCATACAAGAAAAATAAGACCGAGTGTAATATGGTTTTATGTAACGCGTGGCAAAGCAGAGGGCGTAGTTAACGAGGCGTTTAACCGTATAATATTAGGGTCAGAACAGATCCCCAAGGGCTGGAACAAATTGAAACATACAACAGTTATTTATTTCGGGAAGAAAACCCGCCGGTAAAAAGACCATACACAATACTACACGCAATGTTAGGAATCTGGATAATGACCGGTGGAACCGCGTACGAGGAAAAGAAGTCAATCTTGCGCCCGTTTAATTAAACAGTCATATGTTTGATATGATTTTTTTTCGTTAATTTTATTTTTATACGTGTAAGAAGGGTCGCTCTGTGTTTAAAACGCTATAATTGATGATGCCCCTACTGATATAACGTCATTTACATTGCGTGTTTGGAAAATACAACGTTCTGCTCGAATGTTATGTTACGCCTCGTAAATGATTGACTTAGCCGTGATAAAATAATATGTTTGGATTAAAATAAAACGTGTTCTTTTTGTTTTTATGTAAATGATCTAAAAAACTTTAAGATTAACCTTTATAATTAATCGAATTTCATAAACAAACTTTACGATAATTTTAGAAAATAAAACGATTTAAACTTTATAATTGTGCGAATATAATTTTGCATATCAAATGAAATGACCATTAAAACGCATCGTTTAATTACGTTCAGAAATTGCATGCACTTCACATCACTAATAGCCTCATTCAACGCATAATACGATAAACAAATAAAACGATCCCCAAGATTTAATATCTACAATCGAAAAGGACCTAGAACCTTTTAAAACCCAAATTGGATAATTGTCGACTATTAAATCGCAGAATTAGCACGACGACGAATAAACAAGGGGCGAATCGGAAAGATCGCCACCCGGGGCCATTTCGAAATTACACGGTTCAAGATATCGATATCGGTAGTAATGTGTATCTCCAACCCGTTAGAGACCGATACTTGCTCGGATAAGTGTATCATTTCGTGTACGGGTTGGTTTTATTGTTCGTTGGCCGGGCCCGCCCGATGTGTTAATTATAGTGATCAATAGGTTTTATGTTAATGCTACGATGGTGTTTGTTTTATGGACCAATTTTTTATTGTTTCTAACGTCGCGGGGCGTTTATTGAGATTAATCGATATGTTAACACTCGGTAATTGGTCGTGATTGATTTTAGAAATCGATCCCCATTTGAGCGATTTTAAAATCGGCCATCTTTGTATACGTATGTATATTTTTTTTAATGATCGCAAATTAATATGTTAAGAGAACTATTACGTACTAGATTCTGTAATGTGCGTCGTAATTTTCAAAGATTTTCGCATAAACTATAACTCAAATTCCAATAGTTAAATTTAACGTCTCATATAGTTGCGGGGATGGAATGTTAAGTAATATTTTACTTTAACGTCGATGAATTTGATCACGAGTTTATAACTAATAAAATTTCTCCGTACAATAAAATCGATGCTTTTTTATTCAATATTTGCATTAATCGCCTACAGCGTAGGCCTCCTAAACCTTTAACAACAGAGACATTAAGAGCCGCGTGTGGGCTCATACATAAATTATTACGATAAATATCACGACGAAAAAAAATTAATTGAACCGATTATGTGTAGCCGCTAATACCGTCGATCCGCTCTTTCAATGAAAACGATCGAAAATATAAAAATAAATAAATAATAAAATAAAAACAGCTCCATTGAGGCGTTTTTTCACGACCGACAGACAATAAACGGCGTAAAAACGACGTAAATGCAATAAATCAACGAGTCCCGTGTAAAATTTAACGTATGGTCGTTAAGCGCACATATACACGTCTTAACCGAAAGCCTTTTATTGATTGTAAATTTTGGACGCGCGTATAATTTTGAGTGATATATAAATATATCGTCGGGGAAAAAAATTCGTACCATTATTTACTCTGGCGGTGACACCTAATCGGAAGGTGTGTCTTGAATTTTTAAATACGACGAGATTTTCCCGGGAAATTTTGTTTTTTAATATTTAAATTTTAATATGCGCGAAATTAAGATATCAAGATCTAACGAATATCGCATTTTGAGTATAATTTTATAACTTTTTTTGTATTATTAGTAATTAATTTTTTTTTCATATGATCATCTTGAAAATTTTATAATATTATATAATTATTTTTAAAAAAATATAATAATATTTATGGTATACAGTTATATTTTAGATTTTCACAGATACGGAAACAATATAAGATACATCTCGAGAAATAAAACTTATCTTTATCGAAGCATTGTAGGCGACGCGCAGCTTTGATTTAAGCATCGAAAACGAATAAAATATCCGTTTTTTTTTTTTAACGAAGGCCCTCGTTCCCAAACGCTTAACGATCGACAAGTGTTAAATTTTCAAACGCATCCAGCGATTGTCTCGGACGGTTCATTTCGGGGTCATCAAGTTGTTGCGCTTGCGGGCGAGCGTGACTTATGGCAGAATAGAGATCGGCCTCGCCCACCTAGCGACCCGCAACATCATCCGACCTCTGCCAGGGATCACCAACCCAACCATCGAGGCCCAATAAAGCCTTTAAACTCAACAAAATTCCGATATTCAGCCCAATAAAGCCTTCAAACTCGACGAAATTCCGATATTTCAACTCTAAAAGTTGGATGTCTCTGCTCTGTAAGTTAAAACTGTATAACCTACGCACTGTCTCCGAAACGTGCTCGTTATAAGATTTCCTATCTGTCGATGATGATTGAAAGAGTGAACAAGCGAAGGCGGCATACGAAAATTATGCGGAAAGATCATTATCGACAATGCGTGTGTAGAATCGTTTAGTGTTGAAATATGAACGCGTTTTAACGCTCGACGTTTTCGATACGCCATTTCATCGCGGACAATAAAGTGTTGTTTATAGTTTTTATAAGGCATTATGAATTTCATTACCGCGGATTTTTATGAGTCATAAAGTGCATTCATTATCTTCGTGCAAAAAAAGGCTCCTGCGAAACACGACGAATTTATTTCGCGCAGATGTGCGATACCTGAAATTATACTTATCGATTGCAATTTCGTGGAAATGAGGGATCAGATAAAAGCGCTGTTTCTTAGAAAGAATACAATTCGATTTCGCATCTAAATCGCTTTTTTTGATTACGGGTTATGCGAGAAACCGAATCGCATAATTGATTCGCGAATGAGTAGTTGCGAAATCATTATTTTTAATTATAATACGTCTTTAACAAGTGTCGGATTACACGCGGACGATTCGAATGCAAATACGCTTAATGTATGCAAATTGAACATCGTGCACGTAATAATTCGCTAATGATCGTTTAGCTAATCGATTCAGCCGAACGACTATATAACATTTAACACGAAACATTATCAAATGCAACCGTGAAATTTGATTATAAATTAATTTCATGCGATTCCATTAAAAAAATCCGCGCATAATTTTCGTCGATGATACAAGATTATTTTTAAAATCTGACAAACACGCACGTCGATGATACAAGATTACAGGTATCCCCCGATTTACGCGGTAGATACATCCCGCGAAAACCCGCGTATATTGAAATCGCGTAAAAAAAAAAAAAAGTATATGTACCCATACAAAAATATGAGATAGGTTCCAGCGTAAAAAAAAACGCTTAAATTGAGACATGAAGTCTATACTAAATGGGAAGATCGGTTCGGGAAATCGTGTAAAAAAAGTCTAACAAATAAATAAAAGTAAATTAAAATAAGATTAAAAATATAATTAAATTAAACAAAAAATGAAATAAAATCTCATCTCATGAGCGACAAATGACACTTTTTCTTCTTTTTGTAAGCGATCTAAAATTTCGATATTTGTTTGTAATTATATGACTTTTCTCTTAATCGGCAGCTTTGTAACTTCATTTGACATTGTAGCGCTGTATTAACAATGTCTTATTGTTAGTAAAAATATACTACAAATGAAAAAAAAAATAATAATATGTAAATATTTTCACCACTTGTATATAAAAAATCATGCGGGAAAGTATTGCGATATGCTTACGCAACAAAAACAAACTTCTGACTAATTAGCGAGATGCACTGCTTAAGGAAAGAGGAAACGGGAGAGGGGGGATAAACGGTCATCGATACCGATGTGTGCCCGACCATTATTTTTATCTTACGAAATAATTTTTATTTAATAAATGTCATTATGTAATATTGTAATTAATTAATTAAATATTAAAAAAAATATTTGCTTGGCCGCGATAAAGTGAAATCGCGTAAACCGAGCGCCGCTTAAATCGGGGGATACCTGTATTTTTAAAATCTGACAAACACACACAATGGCATTGTCGAAAAAAAGTTGCAGAGCCACTGACACACATCCCGTCGTTATCTGTCCGCGCTTTTCAAATCGTGCTCTCAGCGGAATTCCTTCGACGGGGTAACATTATCACCTCTCCTCGGCGTGGGCCTTAATTTATTTCCACCGAAAATTTAATAACAAAACGGAAAAAAATCGGCCACAGATCGAAAGGCACGATGCCGATATTTTTAATAATGCGATTTCCGAACCGAATCGCCTTTCGATGATCGATGATGGACGCGTCGTTTGTACCGTTGTCGTGATGCAACGCCGAGGCTTTTTGTCGTTCAGGAAGTAACCTTTTGAATGTGTGTTTATGTCTGTTTGTGAGATGGGGTTTTAGTGGTCGTGTGCTCTTTGTGTTCGACGTCGTGAAAACGTCATCGATGTGTAACGCCTTCATTGTGTCTATTGTGGATTAAAAAATGTATGTTCTTGGTACTTTTGCGTGTTAAATTAAAAATAATAATAGAATATCATATCGTAAATTTAGAGTGATAAACTCGACTTTACATATTGTAATAAAAAATTGATCAAATATAAGAAATTTTAGATTAAAAATATAATATTGATTATAAAAACAATCTAATAGTGATCATATTACGTATTACACAAAATATTTGTGTTGAATATAATTATAAAAATAAAATGTTTCAAAATTAATTTTATTGCTAAATCAGTCTTACGCTCCTATAAAAGTTTTGTTTTAAAAAAGGTTCTTTATTATAAGCTCGTTCTGAAATATTACGAATAGTTATAGTAAATTTTTTCGTATAAAAATATTCGTATACGTTCGATAATTATCGTTTTTTAATGTCTGATATATTGGACGTTTTCGACTATTCATTTTGCATCGATTATATGAATGAGTGGCGAATTTTTCGAATACGAGAAAAAATAACATCCATTAATTACAAGATTAATTAGTTAACAACGTCGATAAAGTAGAACCGACGAGCACGTGCTTCGGTTAGATTTTAACCGTTTTGCATATTCATATAAAACTTTTACGCCGTGGGTGGCACATTCCATTATTATTCTATTATGCTAATGTTCAAATAGAAGATCCGAGATGATATCTGAGCATAATAAATTTCACGCCGATCGACGATAGCTTTTCCGATGAAAACTTAGTTTGAATAATATGCGAATATATACGTTTATTAGTTATTAGAAATGCCGTGGTGAAAATTCCATTTATAATATAGCCATTTATCATTTGTGTACGTTTATTCGATCGATCGATGTATTCTAACGTAGTCACGACATAATCAACTTGTGACGTAAGTGAAATTTTATTTATGCAACAAAACAATTGATAGAAGAAAAAAAAACATCATTCCAGAACGTTTCGATCATCAACCAGTATATGCATTTAGATACTATTATCAATATAAAAAGTCGAATCAATGATTCATACAGATATATACGAACATAAATTTGGCAGATTCGAATAAAATCGCGAAAAGGGGTCGACTCGAGAGCAAACAAACAACAAAGACTCCCCATTGTTGAAGAGGGCGAAATGTCGCGTTTTACAGCCGCGGATCACATTTCTCGCGCTGGTACTACACTCGAATAAAGCTCGTCGAAATTATGGCCGCGTGACAGCTCGTTGCATATTCAAGTGTCAATAAATATGGTCGGATACAAGATAGAGCCGACAGGTGATGGCCCGTCCTCAGATAAATAAAATAAGAGCCAACGTTTTGGCTGGAATGCGACTCTGGCGAGTCGACCTGAAGGCTTGAAGAGCACTGGTCGCCGATGGGTCAGTTGGCTTTGTCAAAAACGATCTATCCGGTAACCGGTACTGGCAATTATGAATTGTAAATTAATAAAAGTCGCCATTGAAATAATGAGCGTCGACGGAAATGCGAGACGCCGCGAAAGTCGTATGCAAATAAGTCGGTGTCGAAAGCGAAAATGTTATAATGCGCGAAAACAGTTTGGGAAACCGTGTTTGGCGAGAACGTATTATTTTTCAATGAAAATTGAGACGAATCGCAAGTTGGAAATGTTTCGTACGGGGATTGATAATGAAGTGCCATTTCGGTTTTTTATCGACGTTCGATATTCAGATACTCTCAAGTTAACGATGAAAAAATAATAAAATTAATGATCCGAGCTGGAAAAAAAATTATCAATATAACTCTTTTAAGTCCTAAATACGTTTTCAAAACAAAAAGATTAAATAATAATCACGTCATCGCGTGACTGTTGCGTTGATACATACTTTTTATTTGCAATTCTTATCTGTCGTGTAAATATTTGTAGGAGACCATCGAAAACGAAACGTTTCGCAGGAATGCTTATGGGTTATTCTCTACGAATTTTTTATGCGACAATAAAAAAAATATATAGATTCATAAAATATGTGCATATTTTAATGAGCGAACCCAATAAAAATATCTCATAATACAATATGCTAATTGTAACGCAATGAAAATATTATAATAATAATCGAGAAATTACACGGTCATACCGACTTTTTCGCCGGACGAATATCAAACGATAATTTAATCTTATTGTTTGGAACGATAATAACAAACGCGCGCACAACACAATATAATAATAATATATATATGAAAAAAAAAATTAAATAAAAAGGATAAACGTGTCGATCGATACAATCGACATTTCGAGCGACCCACGAACCCTTCCTTTTGAGGCCTTAACGACCACTTCTTTTTCCTTTGTCATCATCGTCTCGCGCTCGACACCTGTTCGCACTCCATTGTTCGAATAATATATTCGTCGACATAAATTACGAGCGATAATTAAATACGTATTTTCCGACGAAACGTATAAAGTGCAAAATGTAAATACCTGTGATCTCTGAGGTGGTCCTGTCGCCTGAAAGCCTTGCCGCATATGTCACAAGAGTACGGCCTCTCGTCGGTGTGGGTGCGTTCGTGGATCAGCAGATTGTACGATTTCGTGAACTGCCTGCTGCAAAACTTGCATATAAACTGCTTCTTGGGCCGCGGATTGCTAGATGTTGACCTTTGCCTAACGACGGTCCCGTTGGCGACCGGCGGAGGGCTCGAGTTCAACACTTCTTTGGGAGTCGTCGACAACGGATTCTGCTGAGAGGCCGAGGCGCTCCCGGCGCTCAATTGCTGTTGATACATCGCGTTCATCAGCAGACTAGGGTATCCGCTGTCCACGGCCAGCGCGCTCGAGTTGTCCAGAGAAAAATCGTCCTCGTTGTCCAGCATGGCGAGGTCCTCCTCCACCTCCTCGGAGAGATCAACGTCCTCGGCCGTCAACGCTATAGACTCGGGCGTGCTCATCGTGTCGGCGATCTGCGGCGAGTACGGCCTCTGCTGCGCCCCCTCATTGGAATCAAACTCAGATATCTTAGCACCCGAAGCCGCTATTTTCAAAATGTCCAACTTCCGCGGCTGTACATTCGGAGTCGGAGCGGCCAACCGCTGCAGAGTCAAATACGATTCCAACGCTTGAAGATTGAGAGCAGCCGCAGCGGCCGATGAAGGCGGCAGCAACGCAGCCCGCTGCAGCGAATTAACCATAGCGCTTTGCAAAGATAGAACAACACCCTGAAGAAGGCTCTCCTGCAGTCTTTGAGTGGCCTCGTTGTTGTTGTTGGTGGGATCCTGTTTGGAATCGTTGACGTCGATGGCGAGGAGGGTCCCGCTCATTTTGTCCCTGTGCTTGCTGCGCTGTTCTTGCATGGTGTCACGCTGTTGCGCGTTTGCGCGTCATAGCGTCGCGCGCCCACACGCGTCGAAGCCTTACAGAAAACACGTGCTGACGTGCCGACGGCCGCGGCGTCACTGCGCCGGCGCCGCCTCCCGCCCCCCGCCGCCCCTCTCGCGCCCTGCGACCAATCGCGTCACGCTGGCTGATTGATTGGGCTTTTTCTTTCGCGCGGACGGTTGAATTTTCGGTTTCGAATGGGGTTTTTTGGGGTTTCTGATAGTTTTCGCGGGGTTTTGGTGGATTTTTTGGGGGTTTGTGGGGTTTGTTGGATGTGTTTTGGTTGGTGGGTGTTTGAGGTTGTTGTTTTTGTGAGTGCCAGGTGTGGTTTGTATGCGCGTTGGTTTATACGTTTGGAATCGTTTGATAAGGGGAGTTTTGTAGTGTTCAGATTCATCGTGTATCATATTTTTGTTGTATTGAAAATTTGATTTAAAAAAATCCGTGGTATACCGGGGAAGATTTAAAAATTTTCATCAATATTTTCAATAACTCTATTCGAATTGGAATAAAAGAAAATTTCAAAAAATTTCGCACCAAATTTTCCTAAAAACATTTATTGATTATTTTAATATATTTTTAAATAATTAATGATTTAAATACATATAAAATTTGATTGAAGGGTTTAATTGTATCAAATAAGTATATTGAGATGGATCAAAAGTTTAATAGAAGAATAGGTGACATGATTGGCAGGTATCATATAATATATTAGTGATAGAAGCTCTCAGCATCCAATTTATCAAAAGTAAATTTTCCCTATTGTTGTACTATGTAGTATGCGTATACAATAAGGAAAAATGCCTGAATTTCCGTTTTAATAAAGGAAAATCTATGTTATCTTGAGGCGGATGTTGAATCTCGTATGGTAGTTTTTGTAAAATAACACCCATAAATTATTATCATAATGAAATTGAATTTAAATAATTTTTTATTAACTTATCACACCGGTAATGTCACGTCAAAAATAAATTATATAAACGAACATTTCATTAGTTCATTTTCCATATGAAACAATAGTGTCATTTTATAAATTAAAAATTGCACTAAATGATCATTCATTTAATTCAAAGGAAATATAATATTATCAATTTTTTATCAATAATTTTCAATCACATTTGCCACTCAAATATTCAAAACAAAATTGAACAACAATCTTAAATCAAGATTGACTGAAATTAATATCAATTAAAAATTATACATGCCCCAAAAAAAATCAACACATACAAAAATACTTTCGTTACGACGTTTTAAAACCGACAGGCACACTTTATGGCTACACTTGCCTCATTGCATGTAACTGACTACCGAAACATTGAATACATGAGATAATCAATGCGCATATTAATAAATTTATAATATGTATCGCGTCGCGAATCGAGGCAATAAATAAAGCGAGGCGACTAAATAATTGCAAAATGCAATGCGTCTAAGTGGGCTATGCCATAGAGAGTTAACGTATCAATTTAGCTATCGATATCGCATATAAAATATACGACCGGAACAAATCGATTTCGCCATGACGGAATCGGCCACGGAAATTAGAGCGGCGGTTCTCAAACGTAGCAAATGTTAAAAAATTGGAGGAAAACGTGTTAAGAATCTTTCGTACAAATGAGAGTTTTTATGGTGTGGTGATATGATGGATGAGATTATTTATCATTGGTTTGAGAATAAGACAATTCGAGTATTGATGATATATAAAAAAATATGAAATATATAAATATAAATATAATATAAAAATATTCAGTTTCTTGAATATCAATTTTTATTAATCGCAAAAGTACGTAACATACTTACCTACTTACTTATTTACAGAATTTTTTCAAAAATTATAAAATCTATAAACTGCACATGAATGAGAGAGAAATCACTGACAATGAGCGGCTACAAATACATACTATATCATCATTATAGTCATTATCATCGTCATCATCGCAATCACCAATAAATACAGCCTATACTACGTTAACTTCAAGATAAGACCTTCGGTGTTCTATCTTAAAATCCGGCATATATTTTATGTAAAAGATATCTTTCGATGAATTATAATAGAATAGCCATTCTTTACTAAACAATCTAAAACCCATAATACACAAATATCTTAACTTATCACCAGAGGCGGGTTTATCTTATATGCGGTGGAAACTCTTACCTCAGGATCCTTAATTGGAAATAGCCCATTTTTTGAAAAATATTTTTTTAATGAATTATTTTAGTTTTTCTATATCAATCCAAAAGACATCATGAAAGAATCTTTTTCAAAAAAAAAAATATATATATATTTGTTTGCACAAAAGCAGATTTTATTATCTAAAGTTGCCAATTTGTCCTTTATTTTATGAAATTGACTATGTATCAATAATAAACGATAAATTTTTCACATACAATGTTACTTTTTTCAATGTAAAGGACTCCTAAAAAATGTTGACACCTCGAATCCCTAATGAAGAAAACCCATCACTGATCCTTTCCTACATCTTTTCTTACCACATTACACATCCCCAAATCCCACCAATCAACCAAAAACACCTTAAAACAAACGCATCACCTCCCGAGCGACATTTCGCATTTCTGTAACGCGCAAAAGTTGTGCAATTCACCGAAGAGGACGATACCAATGAATAATGCGAACGAGGAAGAGTGGGTGGCATACTGGCATTGACAGTGCTCGTAACATGAACACGGACCGGCAATTTGTTATCCGCAATATGTGCAACACTTGACAACGTTGTACGTACGAGTCGTATGCACTTATGCGCATTATAAGCGTACATGCACAACTCAAACCGCAACAAATAAGCGCAACGGACCGATAATAACGTATGTGTGTCGATTATCTGTCGCCGTTTGGACAAAACGAGTACACTTGCTGGTTGCGATAAACCTTCCGATATGAGGTTGTTGTGTGGTTTTTTAGCGGGTGTCGTGTGCTTTGAAGTGTTTAGGGTCGATTGTTGGATTGGTGTGTGATGGTTTTGTTTTGTGTTTTTTGTGGGTTCTGTAGAATATTGAATTTTTGATTGATTTGAATGCGTTTGTGGATAAATTAATGGAATATGAGTGGTAAATGAAACGTATTAAAAAAATTGGGTATGTAGCAAAAATAGTTGCTTAGCTTCATTAAGAATAAAATTTTGTTTACATTGAATGACTAGTTTTTTAGAAAAAAATAAACGGGTATCACTTTTTGAACAGTCTAATACAATTTAATTGATCGATTAAAAGTTACAATTAAGTCACGCGTGGCAATTGCGCATCTAATTATTTTTTTCACAATCTTTGATTTTAAATATTTTTAAACTAAAAAAATCTAGTTGAGTGAACGTAATTTTTTTTATACTTCCTCTTATAAACAACTTTCAACGTACACTTCACATTTCATTCATTTATCATTCATTCAATTTTCCATGCTTTCTCTTATAAACGATACTTAAAAAAAAATAATTTATAAACAAAATTTCATAAACATTTACATAATAACAATTGAAAGTACACATTCGCTCTCCGTATATTGCTCTCGATGCGATACAAATAAGATCATTGAGCGAACACATAATATTTTCAGCTGAACATTTATTTACGCATGTTCATAACAGCGATTCGATATCGCCTCGCTGACCAATGACGATCGCAATAATCATTATGTGATGATCTTGTAATATCCTTATAGGAGGACCCACGCTGCGATAACGACCCATCGGCAACGCGAGTGTTAAAACGCTCGAGTGAATTTGCAAAAGCGTTTTTTCACGAAATTTTCCGGTTCAACAAACCCCTGATCGACGGAAAAGGAAGTCGTGTAAATATCACGCGAAGCTTCTTGAGTTAAATTCGTGTCAATCACAATTAATCGGTGGGTTTTTTTCAATCGAAATGTGATTAGTGCGAAACTCGGATAAAGTCGTTAAACGTATATTTTTAATTGCCTCATTAAGCGGTTGCAATCGGGTTATTTTAATTGCATCTGTACACATGTGCGTTTCAATAGGTCGAGTCGCGCTCGAGGCGAATGCGATTTCGCATATGACATACATTTACGACGTGTTCAATTTAATTTAATACAAATGTAATGAGCTCTTACGTTTAAACGCATTTACATATTAAATATTTTTTGTATTCAATTTCGATCATCCGATTGTCAATATATAGTGTCAAATCACATTTTATACGACAGAAGATTAACGAATCAAGATTTCACGGTACGTTTTTTATATAGGGTGATACAGAAAAATGGGAACTTTTGAAACGTTCAGTAAAAATATACGGAACCTAACATCTTGCGATTTAAGATACAGAAATCTAAATTGGCATTTTTTGAAAATTTTCGTTCTTTAAATAACATTCCGCTTGACGAGCGCATTCTTCCAGTCTACCATTGAAGTTTCTCATTGCTCGCTTTAATTTTTCCTATCTTCACGAAGTCTGGCTTCAATAAGATAATATAACATCATACACTACAAGGTAATCATTGGCAGTTGTGTGAGAATTATTTGGTAATAATCTCATTTTAAGATTCGGTGACTTCCCTAGCCTCTAAGATCATCGGATTTTCTCGTTTTTGATTTTTTATGGGGCTACTTTTAAAATCTGAACTACATGTCTTGATCAAGGATATGTATTGAAATAAAAAAAAAATCGAATTTCGTAGTATCCCAGCTGAAACATAACACCGTGCAATGAGGAACTTCAAAAGCAGACTGGAAGAATGCACTTATCAAAGAAAATTCTATTTAAAGAACGTATTGTTCAGAAATTATAAATTTAGATATTTATTTCTCAAATAGCAAGATGTAGTGGTTTGATTTTTGTTTTGTTGAGTTCTCTATATTTTTATTGAGCATTTCAAAAATTCTCATTCTTTTGTGTCACCTTGTATAATATAAGCTTATAATACAAGGAAACAATGATTGATAGCTCGAACGACGCGATTTTCACAATCGACGAATCACAAGAGGTCTCCGTTCGATTTTCGGCGAATTTTTAATTAGACGTTTTCGGCATTACACGTGCATACCGGTTTTCGGTCCCATCGTTCGAACGTTAAAATTTTAACTGTTAAATATGGCGATGACACGCGAGGCCGTAACCGACGACGACAGATTGACGCGCTCGGTCGATCGTCAATAAATCAATAACTATCTGTGATACTTTTTGATCCATGTTGACTTTTTTCAATCTAATAAGAAGACCCAATCATTATCAATTAGAATATTTTAAAATTTTAATAAAAAAGCATCAAAATCGGACAGTTGAAATTGAAAGTAGTATACGATGTATTTATTGATTGCAAATCAATGTTTTGTCATTTTTTTTTAAGCGCATATATTATGCATTCAATTATTTTAAATACACTTGGGTCTGTTTTTATGCGATAGGTACGTTCCACGGGAAGTCGCATAAAAAAAGACTTGAACTAAATAGGAAACTGAGGGTTAGGTTCCATTATTTTTAAAAACCACATAACTTCAAATCAATGTGATAGAATGTATCAAAAATCGTATGAAAAAGTTTATAAAAAATTCATATAAAAAAATATAAAAATTCATATATAAAAATTCATATATAAAAATTCATATAAATTCATATACATACTTATTTATCTTATTGTTAGAATTGCTTTATCAAATTTGGATCTGACAGAATTTGAGTCATGTACAATAAATAGATTTTCTAATTTATTGCAAAGTTGACTAGCTTCTTTTATAATCTTTACAGTAAGGGGGGGGGGAAGAGTTTCTTTCACTTCAATATCGTTTTCTGTTTTACATCATTTTGAAAAAAAGTATCAAACCTTCTCCACCAAGTTGATTTGCCAAAGTAATGATTCAAAAACGATTCCGTTCGCCCATCGCCCTATACTCACATTTTAACGGTTGTAACTTGCACTAGTGTTAATTTTAGATTTTTTTATGCGCATTTGCATAAAAAAAGCTTTGTCCTCTATAGAAAAATTAGGGATAGGTTCCATTATTTTATTTTTCAAAATCGCATAAAAACAAACCCATGTGTATATAAATATCTATTTAAAGTATTCTTTTTATTAATTTATTTTATTGTTGATGGATTTTTTATTGAATCCATTGATCGGAAAGTGTTAGACGGTTTCGATGGATGTTTTTTCATGGTTTTTCTCATTTGTTCGTTTACTTATTGAAATATCTTCGTGTGAAAGAGTACTTTTGTACAAGTGTGCTTGCATGTTGCTTTTAATTATGCGAAATGATCGTTTGCTGCCACGCTCAATTAATTCGGGACTCGCCATGAAGAATCGAGAATGCGAACGTCTTGTTGTGACGCGAAGACATCTCCGATTCGATAAATAAAACCCGATGGAATTTAATTTTACACTTTCGACAAAATCTTCGGCAATTTCACAGTGCCATCTCGGAATCGATTACTTCTGCTGCGTTTTCGGTTTTGCATTATTTTACATAATGTGCTTGGTAATTGCCGCTTTTTTTCCGCTCAAATATTTATTTTAAAATATGGTATATTTCACATCAATTTACATCCATAATTTGTTAATTTCAAATCGTATTGAAAAAATGTGTTCGTAAACATTCAGCTAAAGAGCGAGATAACAAAAATTAATGCAATATTAGTGTAAGTTAACACGAAGCGTATTGATTTAACATGAATCAATATCTACGGTTTGTCTATATTGGAAATTTTCGCAATTTAAAAAAAAATGAAAAATCCAACCGAAAAATTTTCATACATCTTTAACAAATTTAACACGACCCAATCGTAAAATCGAATTGAGCGCAATCCGTAAAATTGCCAATTATGAGCCATCGGGCAATCGATTATGCGCGAACAACGGACCGCGAATTCCTTTAATTAACCGACGACAACGACACAGCACACTATCCGTCCATTTTTTATTGTAATTTTTTAATTGTCGTAAAGCCATGTCGGAGCATGTTAAAGCGCCCGCCGACCAGTTCGGACGTAGTAATGCAGCCATCAGATATAAATTAGCCGGGACCAGGGCCGTACCGGGCGAGAGTGGCCCCAGGGCGCACCCAGAACGGAACACATCAACAACAACAACACAACAGCGAGAACAACAACGGCAGAAATAGTGGTCGTGTGCACCACGCACGTACGAGAGACTTTACGGAGGTGTGCTCTCTCTCGCCGCCGAGGGAATATCTATTACACCACAATATAAATACTCGTGGGCTATCTTATTACTTTGATAAATGATAACCACTTAGGCGCGGCAAGAGAACCTGAGGCCACAGCCGTTGACAACCCATTGACGGATGGACACTCTCCGGTGTCTGTGTGTTTCTTTGTAAGCTGAGGTTTTTTTGCGTTTGTATTTATTTATTCGTTCGAGCCGTGCTGAATGTGGTGAAACTCGTTTGGAGATTGCCGAAAGCGACGCGGATCGCGATTCGTTCGAGGAAAATTTGCTGAAGTCGAATGAAGGGTTTTTCAGGTGTTTTTCGGATTTGCGGTATTTTGATAGCTCGTACGAGTTCTAGACTTCAAATTCAATTTTTTACAAATAAAATTCAACTTTTTTGGACCAGCACATTTGCTGGTCCATTACAAGCCATTGTAAATGGTTGAGTTTGGAGTGTAAAACTTGTAACTACCTTAGCTCGTAATTCACAATCATAATATTATGTAAAGTTTAACTTCCCGTTATCTATACTTTCATATATTATACTTATCGGTAGTCTGTCTCAACAAATATTTATATCGTCATCAAATCTTATTCCAAAGTAAGTTGAAATTATTAAAAAAAAAAAATTACTACAGAACGATAAAAAATCTTTTGGTATAGATATGATGAACATAACATTTCGCGATGGTGGAATGTCACAAAATTAAACTGAAAATTTGAAAAATATCACATCATCATGTAAAATAAATATTTATTTTAATAAAATTACTATTTTCAAATCAAATCACCACAAGGATTATTTGATTTTTCCAAATAAAAACGTTATACGAATAACTTCTCAAAAATATATATTTTATTACATTTAAATCGAATATATAATGTTGTACATTTGAATATCGAATTA